>CAJNIZ010025669.1:35060-46811 GCA_905231905.1 Symbiodinium pilosum
ATAATTAACCCCTATATCATCCCTAAAATTCCTATATAATCAATTATAGTAGTTTCCATTTTCTTTTCCATTATCCCAATATACTATAAGAGTTTCCATTTTATTTTCCTAGCACCCAGGGCCCAGCCTCGGCGATCTCTTTTGACGGAGGATCCATCTTCTGGTCTGGCACCATTTCATCCACAGGCCTCCCAGAGCTAACAGAGCCTTCCTGTGGGTTTGAAGCTTTAGGTCTTAGTTTAGGGGTTTAGGGTTTAGGGTTTAAGCTTAGGGCTTTAGGGTTTAGGGTTAGGGCTTGATTTAATTTAAGGTTGAGGGTTTAGGGTTTCAGGCTTTATAGGGTTGAGAGTGTCCGGTCTAGATTTCAGAGTTTAGGGTGCCGGGAGAGGTCAGGGGTAAATATGTGCAGTGTCCCCAAAAGAGCGCATCAAAAGCTCATGCAAAGGCACATTTGACCTTTCCTGGAATATCTGGCTATCCCGGAAGGACTTGAGCTATAGTCTAGCCTCCTAGTATCCCCCTTAATAACCCAATGACCCCGATAATTGTCCCGACATGATCCTCTATATAACCCTTCCAGAAGGACATTAAGAGACAAAAGGCTCTTTTTGCTCAAGGCGAAAGTTTAGCTCCCACTACGAAGCACGGAGGCCTGCTCAAGAGAAGTCGTTCCAAAGCCTTATCTATCGTGACTGATCTGCCTACTCCTTGGGAGCAGAGGGGAGCTCAGGGAATAGCAGGCAAGCACGCTTTTTGTTCGCATCTGGTGCAGGCACCGGTCATCCTGGCTGCAGAGAGACGAGCTCACGGAACAATGTGGGCAAGTGCTATCTGGCGATCCAGGTCGGCATTCTCCGTCTCGAACCTGTAATCCCCCAAGACATATACTAAAAAATCATGCCAAATAACTCCTTTGGGTTATATTGCCCTAGGGATCCAAATAGCCCAATGTAGGTAATATTTACAGACTTTAGGGCCCAATGTAGGAAATATTTGTGTACATGGATCCTAGGGTTCTAACAAAGATGAAAAATCACAAGGAGATTAAAGGAACATGCAGGTCGAGGCCGCCAGCTGCCTTCCAGACATGATGTGGAGTCATTGTCTAAACTCCTAGTATCCCCCTTAATAAGCTCTATAGTAGTACCCTATATAATCCCCTATATAACCCCCCTTTAAGGAGTTTAGACTATGGCTCATGTGGAGTCATTGTGCTTGCTGCTGGATGAGCTCACGCACGTTCAAGTTGTCCAGGGGGCAAGTGGCCTTGACATGAATCCTGAGTTCATGGGGTTTAGGTTTAGGGTTTATAGGGTTTAGGGTTTAGGTGGAGTTGAGAGTTTAGGGTTTAGGCATCCTTGAAAGATGTTGCACGCTTGCTAGCTTGAACTTGAAATTATGATGCGTCAGAGAAAACCTACTAAAAAACATGCTGAATCACTGGGCCCAAGAGGAAAGCCAATCACCTACTCAGCAACTAGACCCTAAAGCCCGTCATACCCCACATGGTTGTCATTCCGAGTTAGACACCTCATTGCTCATTGGCTAGCCCCACGATGGAACTGTTCACATTTAAAGTCCTACATGACCATCGTACACCATAGAACGGCACTCTGTAGCATCAACCGTATCAATCCTGTCTTGCAGGCGCAAAACTTCCAGCCTAAAAGTGGGTTCCCAGCTGCTGATTTTTTATTCCAGGAAAAGTCTACAGCTTTTCCTCTAACAGTTAACAGGGTAATAGGCATCCTACAAATGTAAACTGCAACTAACCGGCGACGTTTTGCATCCAGCCTGCAACGCCTCTGCTGGGCAGTTCTCCTAGACCCTGAAGCCTAAACCCTAAACTAGGGTAGGTTTGGGGTCCCTACAATTTTTTGGGTGACTGTATAAGGGTTATATAGGGATCAGGGTTATTCAACATCAAAAAATGTGTTCAAACCTACCCCGGCAAAGCCTACCAAGAATCCACTTGTCGATGCAGGCCATGTGGAAATAGTGCAGGCAAGGCAGTCGCCGCACCAGATCCCCCACAGCCATGTCTTCATAGCCTGGCTAGTTGAAGATGAGCTATAATAATCTAAACTCCTAGCATCCCCCTTCATAACCCCTGGAATAATCTCCTCTATAATCCCCTATAGAACTTTTCTTTAAGGAGTTTAAGACTAAACCCTAAACCCTAAACCCCTAAACCCTAAACCCTAAACCCTACAACCCTAAACCCTATAGCTCAGATAAGGCCCCCAAATCCTAGACCCAAAAGACTTCGATTCAGAAGGTAAGTTCGGGCTTTAGGGCTCCAGGCCTCGGTCGGTTTAGGGTTCAGGGTTTAGGGTCCAGGGTTTAGGGTTTAGGGTCCAGGGTTTAGGGTCCAGGGTTTAGGGGTTGGGACTTCTCCCAAATAAAAATGCCTTCCCATGCAGTCTACACCCTAAACTAGGATAGCTTCGGGGGCCCTATACAAAATACAATTTTTGGCTTTGCAAGACTTATATAGGGTTTAAGGGAAAATCTTTACAAACATATTCAAACCTACCCCTGTAAACCCAACCCTAAACCCTAAACCCTAAACCCCAAACCCCAAACCCCAAAACCCTAATCCCTAGACCCTCGCCGAGCAGCACACGGCACAGGGTTCCTCACAGGGAGCCTCCAGCTTCTGACAGGGGACCAGCGTCAGCAGGTTGTCCACCTCCTAGCGACGGTCGGAGAGGCCCATAGTTAAGGGCTTCTGCCGCTTTATCCATGTATGTATGTATGTATGTATGCATGCATGCATGCATGCATGCATGCTCTGAGACGCATGCCCAAAAAACATCAAGGGACCTTAGCCCCCTAAACCAGAGGGGGCCCCAACATTGACCCCAAAATACGATAATCCTTATTATGGGGGCCCCCAAAAAGTGCCCTAAGTTTGGGAAACCAGCACATGCCGCCCTGCGTCCTCCTCAGCACGGGTCACTTGTCCTTGTAGGAGCGCATCTGGCACCTGGGGATGTTTTTCAATCTTTCACCAAACTTAAATAAGTTATACCGGGGGGACTTTAACTTTCAACACAATACAGTATTAACCCTAAACCCTAATTCATGCACCCTTCACCCCTAAACCCTAGGCTGCAACACACATTGAAACTTAGGTCAACCCCTTTAAATCATAGCTCCTTAAGATGGAGTTAATATGGCCTTCCTGCACCTACATGATACCCATTACTGAGTGGGGGATTGACACTAAACTCTAAACATCCCTAAACCCTTATTCCTAATTCCTAAGCCCTAATTCCTAGACCCCGAAACCCTAAATCACAACACACATTGAAATTCAAGTCAAGACAGTGGTCCACTTTTGCTTGCCGGTGCTCAAGCGAAGTGGGGGCATGACTTTGCTTGGGGACCATCACCAATGAAGGAGCCTAAAGGGATGAAATCTATGGATCCACCCCTAGGGTTTAGGGTCTAGTGTACCCTCCCTAAATTCCTAAACCGTAAGCCACGAACCTACACCCTGAACCCCTGAACCCAAAACCTACCTACGCGCTCCCATGTCGTGTCCTTTTGGGGGTCCTAACGACAATCCTTACCAACTAAAAAACCTAGCCACCCCCCCCTTCAAGAAAGGAATTACGTTGGAGGGTCCAGGCATAACTTGGGGTCCACTTCCCACCCCGCCTCAAGCCTTAACACAAACCCTGAGTCACTATAGTCCCCCTTAAGTAGATAGAATATGGCTTTGGGTATTTTATAATAAGATCCCCATATATCCCATATTCTATCTACTTAAGGGGGACTATAAACCCTAAACCCCAAATCCTGAGTAAGTAAACGGCAATGAGTTCGCATCAAGTTGCCACTTCTTGAACTTCGGTCTCTGCGTTCTCCGCACGGCGGAGTTGAGCATCCTCGGAGAAGTCATGAAGTTTTTTGGCTGTGAAGACAGTAACTTAGAATAATTTCAACTCCCAAGTTGCAGGCCATTTTGCTAATTCCCTATATGAACCACCATTTAGGGTGAGGTCGCTTTAAATGGCCCAGTTCGAAGCTTTTCAAGGGTTCTGTTGGTGTCTAGGTAATGTGAATGGCCATTTGGAGGATGTTCATTTGACTTTTAAGGTTGAGAACTTGTTTTTGCATTTTTTGTTTCCGCGTTGTTTGGTTGTTCACTTATGCTGGATTGCAAGGCTTTGAAGATTTTTACTTTGATTTCTAGGGACTTGGATCTTTCGCCCGATTGCTTGTTCAGGTTTAGGGTGTTGGCTTTGGCTCACACAATTTAATGATTATCTTGGCTTCCAGGGCTTAGGAGTTTGAATTTTGGTTTCTAGCTTGGCGTTAGTTTCAAAGATTATCACCTTGGCTCAAATTATCTTGGCGTCTAGGGTTTCAAACTTCGCTGTAGTTGCCGGGGTTTAGAACTTTCACTCTGGTTTGTAATGCTTAGGAACTAAAATTCGTCTAGCAATCTTTGTGACCTCTTGGATTATGGATCAATCTATTTTTGGTGACTAGGGAATGGGCGTAGGGATCTTGATGTTGATCTCTAGGGCTTAGGGCTCGTTGGTCTGGTTGTTAGGTTTAGGATCACCTTATAACCCCTATTCTACTCTCGTAGTTTCCATTTTCTTTTCCATTATCCCAATCTAATCCTAAACCCTTAACCCAAAACCCTATACAAAACCCCTTATAGTACTTTCCATTTCTTTTCCATTATTCCTTTTGGTTTCCAGGGTTTGCAGCTTTCAGTTTGGTTTCCAGGCTTTAGGTGTTTCTAGTGTTGGCTTCTAAAGACGCTCTCGCCGGGTGGCGCCAGGGATTTCTAGGGCTTTTTGTTTCAGGCTAAGATTTGAAGAGTTAAGCTTCAGGGTTCAGAGCTTCGGGTTGCGCGTAGATGTGAGGGTTCGTCCTGGAGTTTAGGGTGTAAGGATCACATCTGGGGGTGCGGTCTGATGCTTAGGCAAATGGAATGTGACTTTAACAGGGATATCAGGGCCATCTGTGGGAAGCCCTGCCCCTAAACCCTCAACCCTGAGCCCCCAAACCCTAAACCACAATCCCTGAACCACAAATCCTAAACCCTATACCCTAAACCACAAACCCAAACCACAAATCCCAAATTCTAACCCCTAAACCCTACACACTGCATATACTACACAAATAGCCCAAACTCCAAAACTGCGAACGAACATCCGAATGTCGGAACCATACCTACCTACCCACCCCAAACCCCTATCCACCGTACGGGTAGTTAGTACTGTAGGTAATAAGGTTTAGAGTCTAGAGCCGTAGCAAGGGATAAGGGAATATAGTCCCCTATATTGGGTTTGCGGTTTGGGGATATACTCTACATAATCCCGCATTCCCTACTAACTCCCCGGTTAGCTACGCTGATCCCCAAATCCCAACCCTTTCTCTTGAACCCCCACAAATCCCTGAAACTTTCAACCCTCAACCTCCAGGGCTTAGTGTTTAGGGCTTAGGGTGTGGGGTTTAGGGTTCAGGTTTAGGGTTTAGGGTTTGGGGTTTAGGGTTTCTGGTTTCTCAACCATGGGGTTCTCCTACTACCCCCTCTATACTACCCTTTCTGGGTTCACCCTTCAGTTAAGGTTCTTTTTGGGTATGGTTAAGCTAAAATGAGAGAAATTCAAGGGGGAACCTAGGGGGTGTAGTAGGGTGGGAGGCGGTAGGGGAACCTATGACTAAACCTTAAACCAGAGGCTAGGGTTTAGGGGTTGAGGGTTTAGGGACAAAAGTCGCAACATGTCCTAATTTTCCTTAATCCTGAACAACCTCCTCCCCACTGCCCCCAATCCCACAACCCGAAACCCTAAACTCGCTGAACCCGGAACTCCCCAGACCCCAACCCCTCAACCCTAAGCCCTGAAGCCTAAGCCCTAACCCTTAAACCATGACCCCTAACCCTCAATCCTGGTCCGTAAACCTAAGCTAAAAACTAACCCCTCAACCCCAAGCCCTAAACTCTGTAGGCCGGCCCCCTAATTCTTGGGAACCCTGCACCCCATATCTCCATTTATAACCCTCTATGTGTCCCCTATAAACCCCTTCAAAGGAAGCTGCCCCTTTACAGGAAGAAGCGAAGCGTCGATGGCAGCCCACCGGGCCTCTAAGCCCGCCGTCAGCGTCGAGCGCGCAGCTCGTGCCGCGAGTCCAGGACCTCAACTGGGCCACATACGGTTAGATTACGGGTAAGTAAGGTATAAAGGGTTTAGGGATTAGGCGTATACAGGCTATAAAAAGCTTAGGATTTAAGGCTTGGTGACTAGAGTTTAGGGACCTCAAATGAGCCACATGGGGCTATGTGAGCTCTAGTCTAAACTCCTAGCATCCCCATTAATAACCCAATGATACTCCCCTATCCTGCCCCCTTTAAGGGGTCTAGACTATGGTTTGCATATGGGCATACAGGGTTTAGGGATTAGCGTTTCGAGTTTAGGGCTTAAGAATCAGGGGTACTATAATAACAGCTTTGGCGTCCACATTGGGATCCCCTTGTCTATGTGGAAACTACCAAATCGTGTAGTACAATTTGCGATTTAGGGCGCCAAGCTAGTTAAGGGTTTAAGATTTAGGGAGTAGGCTATACGTTTCAGGGTGCCCGGATTGGTTTAGGGCGTAAGGTTGAGGGTTTAGGGTTCGGGGTCTCGGGAGTTCAGGGCTTAGATTGAGGGATGAGGGTTTGAGCTTCAGCGGTTTAGGAATACAATGATTAAGGTTCATGAGGTTTAGGGTGTAGAGTCTAGCCTCCATGGTTTCCCTAAACCCAAACCCTCCCTAAACCCTGAACTCTCAGGCTTAGGTTTCGAGGCTTCGGGGCTTTGTTTTCCAATGTTTGGAACTTAGCCAAGTTTAGGTGGGTCTCATGATATCTAAGGGCCCGGTGAGCCTTATAGGGCTATTTGGGAGTTTCTCAAAAAGGGGGTACCCTAGGGACCCCAAGAGGTATAAAGGGATTATGAAGGGATTATAGGGGGGTCCCTTAAGGGATTATCTAGGGGTAGTATTGAGAATTACCCATTTAGTTAGGCGCCCTTTAAGAGAGCTATGGGGACATTTGAGGCATTGAAAAGGGGTCCTCGGGAGGTCTGGGGTTTGAGGGCTTTAGGTTTTGCGGCCGAAGTGCCTAGGCATCTATGTAATAGGAAGGAATAGAATATGGACACCCCAATATAAACTTCAACATGCTGTTATCCGTAGAGACCCCAAAAAAGTACACCCCCATATAAAGACCCTCATGGCTTTTATCAAGCTCCCGTGACGGGCGCAAAGAGAGCTGGTGCCCCAGGTCAGAATTTAAAGCTTAGCGAGCTCAAACGTATTTGTTTACACAACATATATCGGCCGATGGCATCAGCAGTCCTTATGTAATTGCAGAGTTGATTTTGTTATTGTCGCCTGACGCCAGTTTTTCGAGAACATCGAAAACTGCCTGAAGCGTGTTAGGAGTGACCTTCGGCCGTGCGTGTGAAGGCAATTTCAGCAGATGGTCTCTGGAGATTAAGTTCAAACGAAGTCCTACTTATTTAAATGAGCTATAGTCTCAAGTCCTAGTATCCCCCTTAATAACCCCAATAATACTCCCGTATATAATTCCGTTTTTAGCCGGAATAAGAAGTTTGGACAATAGCTCATTCGACCCTCACATGCGCTGGGCGATTGTTTGCACTTGTTTGACTTCAGCTTTTGGAAAGCTGAGGTATTAGTGACCGAGCTCCCCTGATGGGGGCATGATAGCCCTTGACAAAAAGACATGGGGCATGGGGGGGACGAGGTTACCTGGCGCTCAAGCTGTAGGGTTTAGCGAGTGGAGGTTTCTACGGCATGCGAAATCAATCCCAACCGCAACCCCTGCTCAAGGTGTGCGTTTGCTGTGCTTAGGGCTTAAAATATCCCATAACTTGTCCCACAATCCATCCTGTTCTTTTGACCAAACGCCCATGCCTAAACCCTAAACTCTACATATCCCCATGTGCCATTGTAGATGTGTCCTCCGGGGCACCGAAAACCCCTTTTCAGAAACCCAGAGTCCCGCGACACCTGAAACCCACAACACAACGTCTGAAACACTGAATCCCCAAAAGCCCTATCTATACGCACCCCTGTAGAACCCCTACAACCCCTTCAAAGGAGACCTAAAGCCTCAAATCCTAAGCTCTAATCCCCATGAGCCACTATACAAATCCAGTTGCCATTTTCTTCCCCACTTGATGCTCTACTATGAAGGGATAGTAGCCCTAAACCGGTATACCAAACCCATAGATTTTGAGCCTTAAAACCAAAAACGAAACCCGAACACCTGAATCTGAAGCCCCACGAAAGCCCTAAAAGCCTAAACCTTCAGCCCTAGACCCTTAACTCTTAACACTAAAAACTTAAAACCCTAAACACTATTTCCGTCCCACCGCACTCTTATGTACGGGTTCTATAGGTCTATATGAGGTCTGTATATTATGTGGGTATATGTGGGCTACCCTATACCCTATTTCAGTCCCTACGCCCTAAAGCCCCAACGGCGGTTTTTTTTTTGCAGAGGTGTGGCTCGAGCTTTTTTTGCAAAGGTGTGGCTCGCCCCTTTTTGGTCTTCGAACGCTTGAACTGCTGTAAATTACTGCGTTCGCTAGTTTTGGCACGTGTCACATGCTGTAAATTACACTGTTTGCCGGCCTTGGAGTGCTTCAAACGCTGCAAATTACAGCATTTGCTGGCCTTGGAACGTTTCAAATGCTGCATATTGCAGCATTGGCTGGTCTTGGAACATCTCAAACGCTGCAAGCTACAGCGTTTGCTGGTTTTGGAGCATAATGCTGTGAATTGTAGCATTGCTGGTCTTGGAACGCTCTGAACGCTGTAAATTACCGCGTCTCCTGGTTTTGGAATATTTCAAATGCTGTACGTGTAAATGACAGCGTCTGCTAATCTTGGAAAGCTTTACATGCTGTAATTTACAATGTATGTTGGTTTTGGAACGTCTCAGGGCTGTACACCACAGCAATTACAGTATATGCTGGCATTGGAATGCTTACACGCTGTAACTTATAGCGTTTGCTGGTCTTGGAACATAGCAAGTCTTGCAAATTGCAGCATTTGCTGGTTTTGGAACGCTTCAAACGCTGTGAATTACAACCTCTGCTTGTCTTGGAATGCTTCAACTGCTACAAATGACAGCGTCTGCTGGTCTTGGAAAGTCTTACATGATGTAATTTACAACATATGCTGGCCTTGGAAGGTTCCACTCCTTATACTAATTCGTTGGGAAAGGCGTGGGCGTTTGGACTAGGTGGTACGAATAAGGCTTAGGTGCGGGGTTGATATAACTTACTTGCTGAAAATACCGAGCACAAACAAAATAAGCCGCACAACCTTCCCTTACTGCAAACCTAGTGTGGCATGATACGTCTTTGTTGTTGCATACATGGGCGGCCTGAAAACAGCGAGGGGGGGGGGCGGGGGGCGGGGGGGCAACCCCACCATTTGCAAAAAAATAAATGATCTGCACAACTTTCCCTCACTGCAAACATGGTGATGACGTGATGCTTCCTTTTTTATTGCAAGCATGGATGGCTTTAAAACAGCGGGGAGGTTCGGGGGGGGGGGGGCAGCCCCCCCCAATTGCAAACAGAATGATCCGCACAACTTTCCTTTCCTGCAAACATGGCGATGACATGATGCTGCTGTTTTGCAAGCACGGGTGACTTTCAAACAGCAAGGTGGTTGGGGGGCGCACCCCCATAAATTTGCAAACAACATGATCCGCACGACTTTCCCTTACTTCAAACATGGTGCTGACATGATGCTTTTTATTGCCGGCATGGATGGTTTTATAACAGCGGGTGGTTGTGGGGGGCGCGAAACAAAATGATCCCAAAAATTTTCCTTTCCTGCAAACATGGTGATGACATGATGTTTTCTATTGGAAGTAAGGATTGTTTTGAAGCAGTGCGGGGGTTGAGGGGGCGCAGCCCCCCCACATTAGCAAACAAAATGATCTGCAACATTTTCTTTTCCTGCAAACATGGTGATGACACGATACTTTTTGATTGGGAGCATGGATGGACCAAGAGGCTCCAAAAGTGACGTCGACGAGAGCTACGAGGATTACAGCGTTTGCTGGCCTTGGAACATTTCAAACGCTGCAAATTACAGCATTTGGTGGTCTTGGAATACTTCAAATGCTGTAAATTACTGCATTCGCTAGTCTTGGCACGTGTCAAATGCCGTAATTTACACCGTTTGCCGGCCTTGGAATGCCTCAAATGCTGCAAATTACAGCATTTGCTGGTTTTGGAACATCTCAAATGCTGCAAATTACAATACTTCAGGGACCAGAGGACCAACGGACCAGAGCCACACCAGGACCGAGCCACACCTTTGCACAAAAAAAGTGGACCCAGCCCCAACCCTAAACAACCATAAACCTTTTTAACCCTAAACCCTCAGCTGATTCCGGTGCAAGCCACGCGAGGCGGGCTCGGAGCGAGCTACGGGAAGGGGCACCTGGCAAGAAGGCTGCAAACATCCCTGGAGGTTTAGGGTTTAGACAGGGTTTAGAGTTTAGGGTCTAGGGTAAAGGGGATAAGGGGTTTAGGATTTAGGGGTCTGGGGTTTAGGGTTCAGGGATTAGGGTTTTAGGGTCTATAGGGTCCATAGGGTTTGGTGGTTTAGGGTTTAGGGGTCCAGGGTTAAGGGGGTCTAGAGTTTAGAGGTTCAGTGTCTAGGGTTTAGGGGTCTAGGGTTTAGGGTCCAGGGTTCAGGGTCTAGGGTTACACCCTGAAACCTTCAGGCCGAAACCCTAGAACCCTCAACTCTATAAGCCTAAACCCGAAGCCCTAAAATTTCCTAAAACCAAACCCTATGCCCTAAACCCTAGAACCACAGGCCTAAACCCTAACCTTTCAAACCCTAAACCCTAGGCAATAAACGTTCAACCCTAAGCCTAAGCCCTAAACCTAAACGAAACCCTAAACCCCAAACCCTAAACCCTAAGCCCAAGCCCTAGGCCCTAGAGCCTTAGAACCCTAACCCTAAACCCTAGAACCCTAAACTCCTAAACCCAAACCCCTGAAACCAAAACCTAAATAGCAGTTTCCATTTTCTTTTCCAGTCTCCCTTTATAACCCCAACCCTGAACCCTATACTAGACAGGTTTCCATTTTCCTTTCCATTATACAACCCTAAACTTATAAGCCCTAAACTCTCAAAACTCTAAGCCGCAAAACCCGAGAACCCTAAATTCTCTAAACCCTAAACCCCTAAACCCATAAACCCTAAACCCTAGAACCCTAGAACCCTAGAACCCTAAACTTTCTAAACCCTAAACCCTAGAACCCTAAACCCTAGAACCCTAAACCCTAGAACCCTAAACCCCTAAACTCTAATCTCTCCAATCTCTCTAAACCCAAAACGGGCGGGCCTGGACCAAGGCCCAGGGCTCCGGTTCCCAGGCCGCGTCTGAGATCGAAGGATCCCGAGCCTTTTCGGTGTCGGGGGGCAAGGGTTTAGGGTTTTAGGGATAAGGGTTTAGGGTTTTAGGGATAATTGGTTTGGGGCTTAGGGATTAGGGTTTGAGGTTTGGGGTTTAGGGTTTGGGGTCTAGGGTTTGGGGTTTTAGGGATTAAGGGTTTGGGGTTTAGGGTTCGAGGTCTGGGGTTTAGGGTTTGGGGTTTAGGGTTAGGGATTAGTGTTTGGGGTTTAGGGTTTAGGGTTTGGGGTTCAGGGTTTGGGGTTTTAGGGATTAGGGTTGGG
>CAJNIZ010025669.1:46860-69303 GCA_905231905.1 Symbiodinium pilosum
GTTTAGGGGTTGGGGTTTGGGTTTAGGGTCTAAACCCTAAAGTAAAAAGAGCAATCATGACAATGGCAACACTACTAACTTAATACCAACCATTCGTAATAGTAATATAGGGAAACAGGCAGCAGTATCATCATAACGGTGTATCTGCACATAAAGATGTAAACACGGTTCTAAGAGAGACTATAGACATAGCATATCACCACGTTATGACCCTAAATCCTAAACCAAAAAAAACCCTAAACCCCTAAACCCAAAACCCCAAAACCCCAAAACCCTAAACCCCTGAACCCCAAATCCTTTCCCGAGCCCGCCGTACCTGTTGGAAGCGCCAGGGCCGGGTCTCGAAACTAGGACTATTCCTTGGCCAGAACTGAAGGGTTTAGGGTTTAGGGCTGCTATAATCTATTGGGGTTATATTGGGATAATTCCGGGATAATGGAAAAGGAACATTGACATGGAAACTACTACATTATAATAGAGCATCTATTGGGGCTATATTGGGATGAGTGTTTCCGCCAATGTCGCTTCATCTTGGAGAAGAAATGAATACATGCAGCTTACGTGCTAGGTCAACTCTTATATTCTACCCATTCCCTTCTTGCCTGGAGTTTCCCCAAGTTAAGGGTACTTCAATGTGTGCACCTCCCACAATCTGCACTCAAGTACTACACTCTTCAATCTCGCCCGCGACCTCCCCGCCGCCGAACTATGACATCTTGAGCTACCCCTCGAATTTGAACCCCCCTAAACGCTTAGAGCAAAATTCTAGGATTGCATGAGACCCTTAAAGGCTAAAACTCAGCTAGAAAGCAACCCTAAACCCTGCGCTCGAAGCCTCGACCCCTTAAGCCCTCAACCCCAAATCCCGAATCCCAAACCCTCAACCCCCAATCCCAAATCTTCAACGCTGCTTTTGCTGCAGGCTCGCTCAGGTGAATGGGAGGACCGCAAAGGCAGATCAGCACTGAGCGCTACTGGTTCAAACGGATCAGCACATGATCACACTCTCTGCGCGGTTTACAATTTAGGGTTTGCTCTAAACCCTAAACCCTTCAGGGTTCAGAGGCTTAAACTACCCTATGCCTTTAATTCATCCTTGACCCTATAGACCCTCAAGCTCTAAGACCCTAAACCCTGAACCCTTAACCCCTATAAAACCCCTTTTAGGAGTTTAGACCCAAAACCCACAACCCCTAACCCTATATAGCCCCCTAGTTTAAACTATATCCCCCCTTTAGGGAGTTTAGACTACAGCTCCAATAACACCAAATACTAAACCCTAAACCCTAAATCCCTAAACCACTAAACCCCAAATCCTAAGCTAAGCCCTAAGCCCCTAAACCCTAAACCCAAAGTCCTAAGCTAAACCCGAAACCGCAAAACCCTAAATCCTAAACCCTAAATCCTAAGCTAAACCCTAAACCCTAAATATACAGCAAAGGTTCTGTGTACCTGGCCATCGAGCTTCACTCTGACGTGCATTCAAGGCACCCAGCTCCTGCGGCAACTTATTGAAGGGGGGGTTCCTTAGCAGGTTTAGGGTTTAGGGTTTGGGGTTTAAGGTGGGCGGGGGCAGTAACTCCTTAAAGGGGGAGGGGGGGGGTTTTTAGAGTCTGGGGTTTAGGGTTTAGAGGTTGAGGGTTTTGGGGTCTAGGGTTTAGGCTTTAGGGTGGTTATGGCACTTAAGAGCCCTACTAAGGGTTAACCCTTAGGTGCCTATAGTAGGAATATAAGGGAATCCCAGAGGGTTAAGGGTAGCTAAGTCTCAAGGTTCTAAGGGGGGGGCGAGTAACTCCTTAAATAAGGTCTGGGGTTTAGGGTTTAGGGTTTGGGGTGGAAGGTTTAGGTTTTAGGGTGGTTTTCGGAATCTAGGGTTTGGGTTTTAGGGCTTAGGTGTACGGATTTGAGCTCTTGGGCTTCGGGCTTTTAGGGAATACGCCCTGGAACCTGAAAAAACTCAAGTTTAGCTTTTTTATTGGGGCTTGGAATAAGCAAGAAAGGAAGCCATTTGCAGGATATCCCTACAAATTTAACTTGTTTTTTAGTTTACAATAGTAGTAAAAGTAGTAATAACAATAATGCTGACAAGAATAGTAGTGTTTAGAGCCGTACCCCAAACCCTAAACCCCTGAACCCTCGACCCCTTGGGCTCAAACCTAAGGCTGCCATCCGAAACCCTGGACCCTCTTGACAGCCCCTTCTTCATTTCTCCCGCTACAGGGTAATTTACAATAATTTCATTCCCAATTTAAGGCCATTTTGGTACTATTCCCTATATAAACCACCAGTTAGGATGAGGTCGGGTGAGGTCGCTTTGAATTGCCCAGTGCTACCTTCGCCACATTTACTTGCTGTGGTTTTAGAACTTTATTGCGAGAGTTAACAACTTTCCCAAATTCAAAGCATAATGATATAGTTGGTTCTATAAGTCAGTTCTTTCATAGGCCGTATAAGACAATACATATCGTACCCCAGGCCCCTTTTTCTCATCAAATAGGCCCCTAAATCCTCAAACGCTAAACCCTAATCCCCTGTGTCCTCCAAGACCCTGGCACGGATGGAATCAGGTAGGCTCGCCTGAGCTTATAGCCCCCCTTAAGTAAATAGAACATGGGGTACATGGGGGTTAGGGTCTAGTTTAGGTGTTTCGGGTTTGGGGCTTAGGGTTGTACATGGGGATCTTGTTTTAATGTACCAAAGCCATATTCTATCCACTTAAGGGGAACTATATCAGAAGTATGAGGACATGGGTGTTGAAGAAGGACCCTGAAAAGGATTGGGGCAGGCTCTCTTTCTAAACAGCAGTTGAGGTTTAGGGAGTATGCCTAGTGGCTTAACCATCAGGGGGCGGCGGGGGCAGGGGGTACCCCTAAACCCTGGACCCTGAGCCATGACGCCGAGAATTCCTTGGATGCACACAAAACCAACAAAAACCCTAAACCTTACACGCAAAACCAGAAAATAGCATACCCAACCCTAAACCCTGATCCTATGTTTGCACCATTCCTGGAACCTATTTCCAATAACCTCCTGACTGCCATGGAACCCTTCTGAAGCATGATTTTAGCTCATAGAACGGGAGTATTATAACAAACAAGCTTGTTGAGGAAACCCTAAACCCTAAACCTAGTGTTACGCCTCCGGGTTGCTGCGAATGCCGATGTCTCGGCCAAGGTCACCGCGAAGTTCGATCGCCGGATGCAGCGCGGCGCATGCATCCAAACTGAGGCGCCAACGTCCTCTCAGGGCGTGGGGATATGGTAGTATAATAAGGATGAATATACGGGGTATATAGGGATAATGGAAAAGAAAATGGAAGCTACTATTTCAGGTTTCGGGCATGTGCTAGTTGTTCAATAGACGTGTCGCAAACATGGCCATGAGGCAGGTTCCTTTTGTTAGGATCTCCCTTTAAGGAGCTAAATTCCTGAAAGTCCGTGCCATGCAAGGACTTTAGAAGAAGCCCCTTCCAAACAGATGTGCCAAAGTCCACTCTCAATACAAAGCCCGAATAGGGCTCCTCTTTCAAATGCCCTAAACCCCAAACCCTAAACCCTAAACCCCTAAACCCTAACCCCTAAACCCTAAAACCCTAAACCCTAAAATTGTAAACCCTTTTGCAACAGGCTTTCTGAGTCCGCCTGAAAGGATGTCATCCTAAACCCTAAGCCCTAAATAGTAGCTTCCCTTTTCTTTCCCGTTATCCCTATAGAACCCCTATATAATCCCTATCATACTACCCTAAGCCCTAAACCCCTACAGCTCAGCCCCCCCTAAGCTTCAACTTGCATCCTTGAGGCTTTTAGGCCGGAAACCTTGATCAGAGACCCGCCAAAGGGCTGCAACTAGGAACACTTAATCTCCTGGCAGCTTTCTTTGTCTGAGCTTCGGATGGTTGCACAGGCGTACTCTCGATGATTACCAACCACTATGGGCTATTAGACCCTAAAATTCCCTATTAGGACCCTATTAAGGGTAGATTAAGGCACCCTTAAGGTCTAATAGCCCATAGTGGAATGTAACGTAGGATTTGCGATTCCGCTCCGCCCAAAGGGCAGCGCGTAGACAGACTGGCAAAATTCCTGAACAAGCCTTTTTCAACCAAGACTCAAACCCTAAACCCCAGACCCTAGGGAGCCAAAAAAAATATGGGGAAAGCCCAACTTCGTAGTATGGAATCCCAGTAAACCCTAAAACCTAAACTCGCAAAAGTGAGCACTGCATGCTTTTCCCGCAGGGTCACCCTCCATTCTAACACTCTGTGACTCCATGGCTTCCCTAGGTATGCAGAACTTTTGGGTTCAGGGTTAACTCAATGCATGCAAGCATGCAGACCTACATGGAGTTTCCAGCAATTCGGGCTACCATTTGGCGGCCCCAACAAAAAAGATTAATGTGTATTGGGTCCCCATGTATATATGAATATATATATATACACATACACATGTATGTGCATGTGTATGTATGTATATATCTATGTATGTATGTATGCATGCATGCATGCATGTATGTATGTATGTATATATATATATCTACACGGAAAATACCAGATCATCAATCAAACACGATGATTTAAAGCCACTATCCCCCCCTCCGCCCCGCCACACCTCCACCCCTCCCCACCTCCGCCCCACCTCCGCCCTTCGAAACCTTGACTCGCACATTTCTCAAACCCGAACAAGTGTAAGGCCTGGAAAAATCTTGTCCCTACGGTAGGTACGCTCAGTACAAAGCCCTGGTAAATTACGATTGCTCATAAGGCGGTAAGACTAGCTTTTAATAGTATGCCTATCTAGCTTAAGCCCTAACACCACAACCCTAGACCCCACAAAACCAATATATCTCAATAGACCCGTATATACCCCTATGTCAATGCGAGCATTTCCCCAATTGATCTACCTGACCCCTGGACTCTGCGGCCCTCTGTTTCCGTGTTTTCTGCCTTCTTCTCTTCCTTTTGGTTCTTCTATAACCCTAAACCCTAACCCCTAAACCCTAAACCCTAACCCCTAACCCCTAAACCCTAAACCCTGAACCCTAAACCCTAACCCCTAACCCCTAACCCCTAAACCACAAACCCTATAACCCTAAACCCTATGCTACCCCCACAACCCTACAGCTTCATCCCCAAACTCGAATCCCCCAACCCCAAAACCCACTGCACTACTCTGCACTACGTCCTACTCGACTTAACCCTAAGGGTTTAGGGTCTGGGGTTTAATGTTTAGGGCCTAAACTCTAATCCCAACCCTACATCCTAAACCCTACATGATCGGTTGTCAAAATTATGGTCCCTTTTTGGATCCCCATCATAATCCGGCACCTAATCTATAGGGTACCCAAAAAAAACGGACCATAATTTTGACAGCCACCCACATCCCAAACCCAAAACCAAGTCCTCCTCCACTGCATGTGCCGGCATCAGACCGAGTCGAAGTTGACCGGGAAGGAAAAATCTGAAAAGGGTGTATGGAGGGCTTCCGGTTGAGGATTTTGGGACAGTTCAGGGTCATATGATCTATAGTCTGAACTCCCTATAGGGGGATTATATAGGGGACTACTATAGGGGATATTAAGCGGGATACTAGGAGTTTAGACTATAGGTCATATGCGGATATATTGGAAAGACTTGGGGCTCAGGGTTCTACAGTGTGGGGCGTAGAGTCTATAAATCGAACCTACATTGGACCGCAGGATCTATAGATATATTGCCTATAATGTAGACCCCTGATTGATAAACCCCCCTAGGATCCCTAGTATAATCCCTACTAAGGGCGGGTGGTTTGTAATTACACTGAGCTATTTGGAGCCCTAGGGAGAAGCTTTAAGGCAGGGTTTAGGGTGAGGGTTTAGGGCTAAATGTCTGTTATTCTGATTTTTCAGAATCTGCGAAACCTTTCCGCCCCAAACCCTGCACCCATGAGCCCAAGAAACTCTCTGCAGGCACTGCAGCATCTCGCGGCGTCACCATATTCGTACCTTCGTGTTTAGGATTTGGGCTTTAAGGCTTTAAGTTTAGGGTTTAGGGTTTAGGGTTAGGCTTTAAGAGTTTCAGGCCTACGCTTACGGGGCATCTCCCAGAAGGTCACACTTGTTAGGTGGTCTTATAGCACGAAACTATTACTATGATTGCGATGAATACCATTATTACTGCTTTACCATTATTATCACTTATCCATTATTACTACCATTACCGTCTTTACAGTTCTTACTAAAAATATTCGGAAAGCGGCAGCACGCCCTGCGCGGACCTCACTGCGGAATGCCAAGACCGCTGCATTGACCAAACTAATTACAGTAGAAAGGAAAGCCTCCATGCTCGACACATAGTATATGAAACAAAAGGAAGCCGCCATGCCAAGATAATTACCAAATCGGTTACCAAATTACAAGATGTCTGATCTTATTTAGACAAACCTCTTTCCAGCCTAATTTGCTACCCAACTACATGGTCATCCTTCGGAGCTCTGTTTACAACTTCTTTGCAAGGCCTGAAACTAAAACGCCCCTGAAGCCTGCACATCCCCCAATGTCACCCTAAAAATGAAACCAGCGCAATCCTGAGATGTCCGGCTGACCCTTTAACTAATTCACTCACAGGCTCACATGCACATAGAAGCTTGGTAGATCACTTCTTACCTGGGAATGTTGTAGGGGTTTAGGTGTTGAGGTTTAGGGTTTAGGGGGCGGCCTGCTTTTTGTATTTCGGTTTTGTGTTTGTGTTCAAGTGCACGCAGCATTGCAATCCAGCGCCCGGTTCAAAGCCCACTGACCACCCTCACATTGCCTTCTCCCCATTGTAAGTCTTTCCACAATCCTCGCTTGAATGGTTCATGTTAAAGGAGGGATGCTTCACCGAGGCGGAGGGGATTAAAATGGTACTCAGCAACAACAACCCAGTGACCAAGGCAGGCGCAGGTGGATCCAGCTCCACAACCGCGCTCTCGTTAGTAACGCGGCCCCGACGTGGCCTGTCTGAGGTTTTGGGTTGAGTCCAGCAGTGGATCACTATGGTGGGATTCCAAGAATTACGGCCCCTGTTTGGAGGCCCCTTAACTGGGCAAATAGCAATTCCTGGAACTTTAAGGGGGAAGCACCTGCGCACATGTGACCACAGCCGGCTCACCATGCGTTGTGCATTCAGGTAGGTTTCACAAGGGCTGGCATGTTCGCAAACACTCAGTCACAGTTGACTCTAATTCCCCTTTTTTGTGTCTAGTGAATCGCACCAAAGAATGGACAATTTTAGCCGTACCCCAATAAGCAACCAGACAACTTCTTCGTTCAGCTCTCCATTTTTGAGACCTGTCTACACATGCCGCAGCAAGGTAGGCTACGGAACCTCATACGACTTCCTTTCGGGAAAAAGCACATGAGTCTTTCTAGGCCCTTTTTGGGGTTCCCTGCCAGATTGCGGGGAGGATAGGAGCCTCGTGAAATCCTGAATCTGACTCGTCTCCCAACACCCTTGCCCCTCAAATTCTAAAACCCTAGACCCTAAATACTTCTAAACCCTAAAACCCTATCAAAACAGCTGTACTTCTCAAGACTGAATCCTAAGCCCTTAGAACATGCTCTGAGAGCTTCTGCGCCCTGACCCCTACGTAGGGCCGGGGGACCATAAGACTTTCGTTCCATTTCATATAGGCCTGCTTCTGGAGCGCGAGCGCGGTCCTTCGCTCTGGGCATCCGCAGATGCAAGGACCACCGCATCCTGCTGGGTTTAAGATTCTACGGGAATATGCCTTAAATCACATAAATGAGGGTCCTTAATATGATCCAAGGCATGTTCCTATATTCCCTAACTAAGGGATATAAGACTTTCTGAGTACTTCTGGGGGTTCAGGTAGAGTCTCGCGCGCTTTGGAGGCATAGGGTTCATTTTGGGCTGAGTTTTCGAACTTGAAGATCATAAGGTGCTCTTCCGCCCTGGAGTGGAACACCGAACTGCATTAAGAGGACACTCTAAAATGGTACAACCAAAGCTTTTAGCATGTATGGAAGACTTCATTAGGGTTCAGGGTTGAGATAAGGTTGAGGGCCCTGGATGGAAGAGGAGCTGCCAACAAGCTCTTGCTTGCTTTTGCTGGCTGCTGAGCTCCTTGGCCCAGAAAAGCGTCAATCCTCTGTTTTTTTTTAAAGGAGGTTAGCTATAAAAACCTGAATAGAATCTACTCAGCTACATTCAGCTACTAAGTTTTGGGATAGGTCATCCCTACCTTACAAAAACATGTTCAGTGATTTTCAAGTGGCGTTTGCCAGCGAGGATACATGTGTAGCACGCCTATGCGGATCTAACGAGTGGTATGTAACCATTGCTTGCCGCACCTCAGCCCTAAACTCCAAAAACAAATGGCGGTTGGAACTACAGGCCCCTAGGATAGCCTGTATATCCACCCCTTCAAAGCGATTCTTCATTCCCCTTTTAAACCCTTTACGTAAAGGGATCATCTATTTATCGCTACAGCCCCTGTAAGGGATCCTCTGTATTCTAGTGAGACCTACACTGGAACCCTGCCTAGGCCCCTGACCTCATCTTCGCTGGAGACCACAGCTTCAAACGGCTCCTCCTGGGTTGCGCTTCACGGTCACATGGTCTAGGGCTTAGGATGGTTTAGGGTTGCATGAGAAAGCTTCATCGCCTTGCAGGTACACCCCAAACTGCAAGTCCTTGACACTGTCCGCATGATAACCCTGTGCCCCTCGCGAGGACCTAGTAATGATTCCGAAACGCTTCCTACTTTCAGTGTGGTTTTGACCTGCTACATATAAAAGGACACCCCACAAACACTTATTACCCATGCTGTTGTCCCGGCCAACCAGACACTCCGCGCCCAGCAAAGGCACAATAAAGAAGTAAGCTTTCCATGCGCCACAGAGCCTACATCTATAGGTTTCACTGCGGGTCCCAGTACTCAATATTCATATACTCCCCCAAAAACTGTACTACAATTATTATTAAATAAAAGCCCGAGTACCTAATTATTGGGTACTTAGAGTATACGTAATATACCTCCGTCAGGATGTCTCCCCAATTTATCTAGCTCCACAATTCTTCGCATTTCGAGCTGAGTCTCCACGGAAACAGCCTCGAGTCCCAGAGTTGGTACCTGTGTTGAGCTTTTCAGAGTCTAGGGTTTTGGGGCCTTCGTGGCCACAAGGGATGATGGAAATTACATTCCCGAGGTACAACTACTTCAAGTACTAGATAAGAATCTAGCCCAAGGTCGCGGGGGTTCAGGCCTAGGCTGTAGGGGTGGAACAGCCGGTCCAGGGTTTAAGGCTTGCGGTGTAGGAGTGTAAGTTTGTACAGGCCCCCTGAACCCTCAATTATTTATACACCGGCGGGTTTGGAGGTTCCCTCTCACATGCTTCGCAGTCTTGTTGCTGTTGGACATGCAACCTTTCCGTTTTGAAGCAGAAAACGCCTGAAACCTGTTCGCTTGTATACTGCGCAATCAGAGTCAAATGACAAACTCGCAAAGCTAAACCCTACCCAGAAACAGAAGCTCTCATCTTCTTCTGTTTTGGGAGATAGAGGTAAGCCCCGACACCTTAAACTCTAAAGCCCTATTCCCTAATAATCGAACACCATCAAACCCTAGCCCTAAACCTTAAACCTTGGTGCGGATATCTTCTAATCCCTAAACCCTTTTCTTTGAATCCCGCAACGCCAAGTCGGCACCTGCACCATGCGCGCCGCAGCCGCATGCCTGGCCACCCGACGCTGAGCGCGGTCTGCCATACGGACATTGAGCCTTGTTCTGTTTAGGGTTTAGGGGTTGAGGGATTAAGAGTGGAAAGCTGAAATGGAAACTGAGGGTCCATAGGGATATGTCTATCTAGTGGCCAGTAGGGAACGGAGGAGAGCAAACAAACATGGTCAACTGCGCACTAGTTTGCTACAGGCCTAGGGCTTAGGGAAAAGAGTTTGAATTGGCTTCAGGATTACTGCTGGTTAGTGGGCATTAGAAGACAGGGGCCTTTTTTAGCAGCATGCTAGAGGGACTACCAGAAGGATCCGTTGGCTTTTCCCTACCACCACTAGCCCTAAGAGCGCAAGCATTCCAGCGCCCGTAGGATGTTGGATAAAAAGCTTCTCATTTGTCTCGATGATGTTCCTTCTTCCCTTTCCCTCTATCTCTCTCCCCTGCGGACTCAGTTGCCCGTCAGCCGCCACGAAGGCCCGAGCGATATTCGCCAGACACTCCACATTACAGACTTCAATACTCACATACTACATCCGGAATATACAGAAACTACCGACTCATCAAAGTGAGAAACCCATCATCCGAGATCTCTTCCAACAAGTGGATTGGCAACAAGATCTCCTTCATTTCTGGAGAACTGGTTTTGACCGCATCATCACCTTCGGTATGTTCAATTCTTGTTTGGATGACTCATGCAGGAAGGGCTTTGCGCAAAACCACCATTTTCCAAGGAGCCTAAACACCAACCTTGGCATTCCACAGTCCCAGAGAAGCCCGCGCCCTACGTCTCGGTGGCGCAGCCCCACCAAAAGCTGACCCTCAGCAAAGTCCGATCCTGATCCCTGCAGACCCCTAAAACTCTGAACCCTAGACCTCAAATCCTAAACTCCCCAAGGCCCGAAAGCTTAAACGCTGAACACTTGAACGATAGTTTCCCTAAAACAGGGAGGGGACCACGACATAAACCCCAAATACTAGAATTCTTCGACTACGTAGGGACCCCCAGGGTTTAGGGGCCAATGTGGTACCCTGAGCAGCCACTTCATAATACAAATTTCCATTTCATTGTCCATCTTCTCTTCCATTTGATTCTCAATTATGGAGGCAATGTCCCTGAACCCGAAAACCTGATTCCTTTTGAATTTGGACTTCATGACTGCCAAGAACCCTGAACCCCCAAATCCTAAACCCTCAACCCTAAACCCTAAACCCCCAAAATCCTAATGCTTCAGGTGACACTTCGAGCTCATGGCCCTGGCGTCCAGGCTCCCGACTGTGCGGCGCAGGTTGGGGCCCGAACTCCACGTCTACCATCCTTGCTTTTCAAAGGGTCCATGTACTTAGGGTTTAGGGTTTAGGGTTAGGGTTTAGGGTTCCCAATAATAAGGTCCCTTTAAAGGGGATATTTAGGGGTATATAGGGATATATAGGGTTTAGGGTTTAGGGGCCATGTACCTAATAATTAGGTACTTGGATTTTGGGTAATAGTAATTCTAGTACAATATTAAGTACTTGGACCATTGGGGTTTGTGGTGTGTCGAGTACAGGGCTTCGAGTTTAGGGCTCAGGGCTTAGGATAATTAGAGAGTTCAGGGTTTAAGGTTGAGGCTTTAGAGTTATCATAGATTTGGAGGCGCAGGTTCTACAGTATCTTCTTATGGATACATAGAGTTTAGGCCGGGCGCTTTGCTTTTTTGGGTAGCCTTGTTCACATCACGCCTGTTTCTTCTGGTGGCGCGAAACAGACTACGCTGTAAGGTGAGGAGCATTTTTGGGCTGTATGGGTTCTGGGCCTGGAAACTCCTACAAGGCGCATGTATCGAAGAAAAGGTCGCTCAAAGCTAGAACCTGTAACAATTACAAGCTCCAAAGCTCCACATATAACCCTGCTATAACCCTTATTATATATGCCCCTATATAACCCCTATTTCCTTTCATTTTGATCGGGCATCCGCTGCTCGCACGCTTGGACAGCTGTCTCGGCGCAGCCATGATGTGGGGGCTAAGAGGGCTGAGGGTTCAGCTTACTGCTGGCTAACAGGGAGGAACTGGTTATAGGGACAAGTACGAAAGCTTACAGTAGGTAGGAACTACTATAGGGATCCATTCCTGCAGTTCCTTTACTAACTACCATTATCCATTCCTGCAGTTCCTGCACTAACTACCATTAAACAGCGTGGGGCTCATGATTCAGGGTTTAGAGCGGGCCGTTTGGTTAAGGGTTGATGCAACAGCCCATGCGTAGGTCCAGCTTAATTATTTTAGCTGCGGTGCAAAGGCACGGTGCGAAGGTGTTGCAATGCCAGGGGCTTTTGTGACAAGACCATGCTTTGGATCCTGAAGCTATGAGAAATGAACAGCTCAAATTCTTGTGTGGGGTACAGGCAGCTCTGGCAAGAATAGCGCCGGTTCAAGTCTAGAGTTATAGCTTCAAGTGGGCCTTTGGTTAAGGAGATACGACAGGATTGAAAATGCAACCTCCCAAGCCCCACCTAAAGCCCTTACTGCTACGAAAACCCTAAACCCTCCTGTGCTTGAACTGCACCCTCTTCTCCGTAGTAGGGACCTGGCAGCTGATCAAAATACAGAGAATCCAGGGGTTCCCAGAAGCAACGCCTGTACCGCCTTATTCAGTGAATACCTGCTGTACGTAAACCCTAAACCTGAAAAAGACAACGTAGACCCGAAAACCCTGAACTCTAAATCTTGTCTTTCTACATGTCTGGCCCGAGCCACTACCCTCTCTCTCTCTCTCTCTCTCTTTCGCACGAGCCACTACCCCAGACCCTAAATCCCAAACCCTGAATCTTGTATTTCTACATGTTTGCCTCAAGCAAAGACCCCTATAGACCCTAAAGCACGCGAATACCTTAGACCCTGAATCCCAAACCCTACATCTTGTCATGCTGCATCGATGCAAACGTACGGCAAAATCCAAAGCATTGTACGGCTACGTAGGGGCTGAGGGTTTAGGGAATTTAGGGTCTAGGAGATGGTCTAGGGTTTGGGGGTTGCGGGGATTTGCGGGGATTGCAAAGGGATGGGGTAGGGCTTACTGGTTTGAGATAAGGTTTGGGTCTTAGGGCTTCCGGTTTATAGTGTGTTTTCGGGATGCTATAGGGTTCTGGGCGATCTCACAGTAGGAGCCATTTTACTACAGCGGCTGCATATTCTGGATAGAACCATACGTTTGGCAACCGCCCTGCAAACCCCGCAAATAAGGGGATCTTAGTGTCTCCTTTCCCCCTAGTATGAAAGGGCTCCCCCCTCCCTTATGTGTATACTCCGCTTCGTATCTAACATCGGGGGATGTATTTCTCGTGGGACCGGAACAGATTCTGTATAAGTTTCCCTATACCAACCCCTAATTAATCTTTAAGAGTTATGCTCGGGAACCCCCCCCTAATTCAGAGGGTCCGAACCGTAATTGACTTTAGTCTTGAATTTGGAAGTCTGGGGAACCCGCATTCTGTATCAAGGGGGTTTACTATTCGGGGGAAGTGATAACCCCAACCCTTATACTAGGGACAGTATATTAATTATCATATGAGCTATAGTCTAAACTCCTAGTATCCCCCTTAATAATCCCTATAGTACTCCCCTATATAAACCCCTATATAACCCCCTTTAAGGAGTTTAGATTGTAGCTCATATGACCATAACTGGTCCTGATTTTAGGGGCTGCAGTAGCTTTACATCGCCCGACACCGTCTCAACCTCGATACATTTCAACACACAAGCGTCTTGCGAGCCATCCCCAAAGGGTCCATGTAGGTATATGGTACATACTTAGGGCCCAAAGGGGTTCCCATATACCTACTTTAAGGCCCAAGTATACCCCATATAGCTACATGGACCTTTTGGGATCATAGCAAGAGACTAACACCCCGTAGCTTGGGCGTTCCTCCTGTCCAGGTGTCCACAAGTTTTTTGCTCCGGCAAAGTCCGTGAAGCAGTCGTAGGCTGCATCACAGCTTGCCGATACTCGGCATCATGCATTTTAGCATTCCCCTCAGCTGACTGGTGCTTCAGCGGGAGTAACAACACTTGTACCATTAAGTACTGCATAATACCAGGTAACTTTACATTAGGTAGTAGTAACAATAATGAGCGTCGTGATAGTAGTAATAGTAACAGTAATAGTACCGGAAAAACAAAATGTGGCATTCCCGGGGATATTACATGCGGGGACTACATGTGCTCCCCTCTCTTCCTACATCATAGACCAGACGACCGTTTCCATTTTCTTTTCCAGTCCTCGTTACTGTGGCGATTCACTCCGTCACGCTCCCTTGTGCACCAGTAAGTCAGGGTAGCAGCTAGGATTTAGGGCCTGCGGTTTGGGTTTCAGGGTACGGCCCGGGAGACCTTCAGCATGTAACCTAGCAAGCTTCAAGCGACCTTAAGAACCCTGAAGAACACGCGCCGCATCAGCTTCATGACTGGCCCTCTAACTGGTTAACTCTACTTACCAACGGTCACCAGGATGGATCATGCCTTGAACCATGCATGCGTCCTTTGAAATCCCAAGCCCAAAAATAACCCTAAACCCTAAAGCTGTAGTGGCTCGGGCGTCATCATACTGCTGCCCCAGCAGGTTTAAGGCTTGGAGTTTCCCATATCGGTATCTAAAAATAAAACAAGTACGCGGATGTATTATGTCTACGATTTTCTTTGGTTCGGGTATGGAGTATACCCCATCATAGCCTATGTGCCCATCATTTTGGGGCTAAAGGCTGATTAACATTTAGCGGGCATAGACATAGGAAAAGCTTCAAATCAGCTGCTGATGTTCTTCTTGAGGGAACCCTTGAAGTCCTGCACCATTTTGGGTTTAGGGTTATAAGGGTTAAGGGGTTTAGGATTAAGGGGTTTAGGGTTAAGGGGTTTAGGGTTTAGGGTAAAAAAAACCGCCCTCGACCTTCCTTCCTCAACCCTCAAGTTGAACTCCCCGGAGCCTCAGTGGCGCTAAAGCTAAGAGTGAAGCCGCGTAAACCTATGGTGGTTTCCCTGAATAGGGGGACCCCGAATTTAGACCCCAATAGACTATAATCCTCATTATGGAGACCCCCAAAAAGGTCCCCTTAATTTTGGGAAACCACCCTATCTGACTTGATGATGTCATTGAAGTTCTAAAGTTCTAAGCCATTAAACATTAATTAAATGCGAAAAATCATTGGATCCCTAAACCGTAGGCCCTAAACCCTTGGAGAGGTTGGTCATTAGCCGTGGAAGGCCTTTGCGGCCAAGCAAACATAGGGCGGAGAGGCCTCAGTACCTCTCAGAGCGGATGAGTTGAAGGTGAAAACAAAGGTCTCCAGTCCTTGGCCGTCCAAGATGCATGGGGGTGTAAGGTTTAGGGGGTACCCTTTTGAGGGGGTTGCCACATGATAAGGATTGTATCATTTTGTTGGGGTCCCCCTATTTAGGGACACTATCACATTTGCGCCCGCACTACCCGCCACCATGCTACCCCTAAGGTTCTCCTAGATAAACCTTAAACTAATGTCTTTTTAGCCCTTAGCGAGCTTAGTGAGGGGGAACCTGAGTGGGAAGGGGGTCTAAGGATTAAGGTTTAGGGTTTAGGGTATACTTGGCAACTGCATGAAACTGGAGCAGATTCGTTCAGGCAGGCTGGTTGTCTCTTAGATAGAACATATTGGAGCCTGGTGTCAAACAATGAGGATCCCTGTCTATCCCCCCCAACAAACCCTTCTATCACATACTAACATGCCCCTGAAGACAGATCCCCCTCCTCGTTGAAGACACTAACAACCTGTCTAACCATTATTGAGCCCAAACTCCGAAACTCTAAAGCCCCAAACCAAACGCCAACCCCCTAAACTCTACACTGCTATCAACCCAAATCAATCCTAAACCTTACTCCTAAGCCCCAAACCCTATTCTAGTCCCGCGAGGATCTTTTGAAGACCTCTTCGAACCTCTTCTCGCCATAAAGCTTGGGCAGCAATCCTTACATGGGCAGCGGTCAGCTAAGTAGGCTTTGTTAGGGAAGTGCAGGGGTCTGGGGCCCTGTAAACTAATTTCAACTGGCTTTATACAAACGTAATGGGGAGGGGGGCTCATAATTTGTAAGCAATGTTCAAGCCCACCCTGTTTAGGTTTCAGGGCCACTTTCACGAATCCAGACATGCCTGGAGAGTTTAAGGTTTAGGGTACTTAAAGGCTTAAAGGTTATCCTATGCATCCCTCTGCTGAGTCCTGCACATACACTCAGCCTCTTCTGGTGCGAAGCATTCGTGAATTAGATCCCTCTTTTGCAGTCACAGAAAACTGTGGCTTGTACGCCAAGTGTAGGAGCTGCAACGGAAATTGGGACAGCATGACTCCTGCAAACAGTGAACATCAAAGTCAATATGGGCAAGCTTCCACCCATCTTGCGGCGTTAAGGAAAATCTGGAAGTTTTGCAGAATATTCCTAGTACTGCTCCTACGGGAAGGGACCCATTATGCTCTTACATCTGCATGTATCCTAAGGGTCACGGGGGCCGCCTTTGGGAGAACTCAGACATCCGATCTCCTGCCTTGTTTTTTTAGTCACCTTACCTGCGCCCGCATAGGAGGTAGTCAAAGGTATGGTCCCTTTTCGAGCATCCTCAAAGGGACCGCAAAAGCAAACATACTTTTGTTTTCAACTACGGACAGTATTCCCACTTCATACACCTGACACCAAAGGCAACCGCTAAAGGGGAGCTACCATGTAGCGGCCATACCCTTCATGTCAACATGGATGTCTCCTGTAATTTGCCCCGACTAGACGAAGTCATGCGGACGAAAATTGGCGACATCTTTTTACTTGGATGCCCCCCGCAATGTCCCCCACCCCTGGAGAGCAGGGGGACCAAAGCTAGAACCAAAACCCTAAATCCTAAATAGTAGTTTCCATTTTCTTCTCCATTAGCCCTATACAACCCGCCTATAATACCCTATATTAGTATCCATGTTCTTCTCCATTATCCCTATATATCCTATAGCACTCTACATTATCCCAACTGTTCCGTAGGACCTCATGAAGAAGAAGGCCAAGGTGCTTTTCCTTTGCAGGGCCCCAGAACTCAATTTTGTTGAGATAGCACACCCTGATGTAAACCCATGATTAATACACTCCCTCATTTCAAGGGCCTTCAAAATTCAGGATCCCTATTATAATCCCTCTTGAGGCGTGGGGTTTTATTAATCAGGGGTCTGGGTTAAAGTCCTGAAGCAATTCTAGAGATTGCAAGACAGCAACTACAGAGGTGGAGATCTAGGCCAAAAGATTGGCAAAAGACACCTATAGTCCCCCTTAAGTAGATAGAACCATGATAGAATATGGAGATCTTATGATAAGATACCCAAAGCAATATTCTATCTACTTAAGGGTGGCTCTACCCCAAAGCTCGAGTCTAAATTTCATGATAATCTGCTACCTAGCACCAGCTTTGACTGCACGCGACTTGAAAACCTTGATGGGGATCTATGAAATAGGCTTTTACCTTATGGTCTGCCCCCAAAAGGACGTCCGGCATATTGGCGTATGCCTGTGTGTGTATATATATGCATATATACATACATATAGAGGCAAGAAATAACAGAACACCTACCATGTTTATATGCGTCTCGTGCACCAGGCTCTGCACTTCTACAAGTACAGGTAAGCCACCAGCAAGCTGGCGAAAGTCAAAAACTTTAGAGCCTAGGGCTCACGGGATCCCCCTTTTAGGGTTCAGGGAAAAGAAAATGGAAACTACTATAAGATAACAGGGTATATTGGGACTATATAGGGATAATGGAAAAGAAAATGGAAACTACTTTACAATGCTTCTGTATCCTAATTGCATGAGGGATCACGAAGCTGAACGCCTTTGCCAAGGGGCTACTTGCAGCCATGTCCCTCACGTGCTCCTGCGCGGGAGGCTGCTGGGTTTAAGATTTCCGGGTATGGTGCCTTATTGCTACAAGGCCCTAAAGCCCCTAAACCCTAAACCCTAATCCCTACCCTAGACACCAAACCCTAAGCTGGTCGGGGTCTTAGATCTGAGGGTTGATGAACGAACTATTCAGCACACCCCACACCCATACTCTTTAACCTTAAAGTTTCGGGTTAAGGGTTTAGGGAACGAGGATACAGGGGGATTTTGGCATACCCTTAACTTTTGGTCTGGGTATGCTGATCGCCTTTTAGAGTTTAGGGGTTAGGGTCTAGGCTGGGTACCTTCCCAACCTCGACCAATGGCTGAAGCGTTCTTTTGTTGCGGGTCTGAGCCCCAATGGGATATGCAGGGTCCCTTTGCAGGCTGATGCAGGAATACAGGGATTCATTATGGGACCCTACACCCTAAACCCTCCCTATAAACCCTAACGAGAACACACATGCATCCCCCAGCCAAGGGGCGCTTTTGGAGCGACCCTCAAGTGCGAGGCTTATACAAGGTAATGGGATTCAGGTTCATTTAACAAGGTAATTCAGAATAATTTCAATTCCCAATTCAAGGCCATTTTGGTACTATTCCTATATAAACCACCATTTAGGGTGAGGTCGCTTTAAGTTGTCCAGCATTTGAGATACCATATACTATAATTATATAAGGAATTTGGAACCATAATAATTATTGGTAATTATTTCGGCCCCTATATTCTAGGGACCGCGTGAGGCTACTTATATAAGGTAATGGGATTGGGGTTACCTTCTCGAGGTCTCTCCTGGGATTGATCAAAATTGTTCTGTCAGAGGCAGATCGTAGGTTGCACATTTGTTCGGGGAGAGCGCCCACGCTTCTTAATAAGAGATATTCATCACCATCCCTACCGCAGGACCCCTACTATCGTTCCTTGGGGCCCTTGCTTTGAGGTCTGCATCTGGAGCCCTTAACATTGAAGCATAGACCCTGAAGGGCCCTGAACACTACTCCCCTCCCTTGGTTTAGATCTTTAGTCCTTGTTGTTAGACCCCAAACATTACCCAAATCCTAACCAAATCCCTGCCATGTCGTGCCTGCACCTGCGCCCAAGCCAAGAGATCGCTTCCCTGTCGGGTGTGCTGATTGCAGGAGTAAGGTTTAGGGTTGTGTTTAGGGATAACGGAGAATCACATTAAAAATAACAAAGTGAACTATTGAATGGAAACTGTGGCTACATAGGGGTTTGTAGGGAACAGGGGTTATTATCAAGAAAAAGCTTGCAAGCTTTACTTTCAAGGTTGGGTTCGAGCTCAAGGGTCCCGGGTTTTGGCTTGAAGTTTGGTTGGTACGTATCAAGGTTCCCTCTTTCAAGGCACAGAATGTTCGCGGTTTAGGGATTAGCGTTCGCATAGGCGTAATTAGTGGGTTGCCGAGAGGTTTGCACCTACCCACCTGCAGCTTGGCTCTCTCCTTGCGCACAGGATTGTTCCGTTGCAGGCCTACAAAGCAAGCAAATCAATATTGTCGGTTACGTTCTGAGAAAATTAGGAGGACGATTGGAACGTATGCTGCTATAGGTCCTGTCGTCTGTGGGAAAGAAAGACACTACACACATACACATCTCATGATGCTTGGTTGGTTTACGCACGGAGCGTTCCAACATCACAGCCCTCTCAGCCCAAGACAAATTCACGATCTCATCGGTGGAGTTTACTACTGCTTCGGGCGGCATCTTGTCTTTGGGAGGGAGTGCAGATTCAGACTGGCAAGGCGCTCCCAAAAGTGCCCTCCGAAACGGCAGTCCTGTTAAAAGGGGGACTATATACCGTAAACCCTAAACCCTCAACACTTAACAGTGTTATGGGTGTCAATGTTAGTCAGTCGAGGGGAGAGCCTTCCTCTGTGCATGGCGGGGTGACGCAGTTGAATTGGGATGTGGGGTTTACAGCGGTGGGGTATTGTTGAGTTTAGGGGTTTTATTTACCCGAACGAGGCGAAAACCCGCGAATCAAGCACGAAGGCATGAACCCCACCCCACCCGCAGGGTAGATCATGTTCCGAAGCCTTGGTAATAGCTCCAAACACCCAATCCTCAAACTCCGAATGTTCCTTCTTTCCCGAAGACCCCACCTTGGGCAAAAGGTGGTGCCAGTAGTCCACCAGCCTCCAGCGGATGCTTTTGGGGCCAAAATAACGGCAGAAAAGAACAGTTGAATGTAGCTGGAACCATGGTATATGATAGTCATACTTTCTCTATCGTACTGCAACAAAATAGTTATGAGGGATGAAGGACTATGTTATGCTATAACCCTCTCGCTACCTTACGCTCTGAGCCCTACATCCCTCGTGCCTATAATCCGCCATGACATGATGCCCTCATGCCTATCCGGCGGCTGAAGCAGGCACATGGAAGCAGGAAAGGCAGGCACGTCTGGGGGAAGGCCAGGCATCATATCTACAACGGTCTCAGGTTCAGGGCGAGCCTTTCATGTCATATTGTGATGTGAGGGTGTCTCTCTGAAATCAGAAGGCAGCTGCACATGTATGACAGCTGTGGTACTTTCGAGTAGGATGACATGAGACTTAAAGATCAGAAGCCCAAGATGACATGAGCATATGGGGCTGCTATACCTCCTGCTTGGGCACCTTTCAAAAATTAAGGGGTACCCTCGAGGTTCCCCCTTAGCGAAGGTTGTCTAAGGATATTCGACGGGGGATAGCTCAGGGAAGTGGGGTAGTAGGGTAGAAGGATGGCCATCCACTGTCTGGAGTCCATGGGGAACATGTCAAGTTTTTCAACTGCTGAAAAAAAGATCTGGGGCTCCATGGGCGGATGAAGGCTTATCTCACTTCAGGGTTTCTGTATCTCTGTATCCTAAAGCCTGACCCTAAATCCAGAGCGTGACGTTGCTTGCGACCCCTTACTAACCCTAAGGGTCCACGAACCCAAATAATAGGGCTTTAGGGCCCAAATAGCATTAATATTATGGTATTTGCGCCCTAAAACCCTATTATTTGGGTTCTTGGACCCTTAGGGTTAGTAAGGGACGCGAGGCCAAAGTGAAAACTCTTCAGCCCTACATGAACTTAAGTAGTCTAAACTCCTAGTATCCCCCTATATAATCCCCTATATAACCCCCTTTAAGGAGTTTAGACTATACTACACATGAGTTTTCAAGTCAGATCTTTCCCTGATGGTACAAATACCCAAATCCTAGTTTAGGGGTTTGGGGGTTCAGGGGTTTAGGTTTAGGGGTTTAGGGTTTAGGGGTTTGGGGGTTTAGGGGTTCAGGGCTTAGGGTTTAGGATCCTCTTCTCTGGTTCTTCGGGAGGCTTAGGGCTTGCGGTTCATGATGAAAGCCTGCTGAGGCAATATGCTAAGCTAGTCTGCCCTGCAGCGGCCCACTGCCCCTAAACCCTAAACCCTAAACCCTAAACCGTGTACGACTCCCCAGGGATGCCAAACAGGGAAGCCCCAAAAGATGAATGCAACTTTTCTGCTGCAACCTTACTCTGATTTAGGGTTCAGGGTTCAGGGTTTAGGGTTTAGGGTTTAGGAAGGGTCCAAGTACCCAATTAGTAGGTACTTGCGTATTGGGTAATAGTAATTATAATACAGATTTGGGGTAAGAATATATATGTATATAGATATCATATGAGTATTGGGTACTTGGACCCTTAGGGTTACAGGAGATCCAGGAGTGCCCTTACACCCGGACTCATCACTTATCATGTCCCGGAAACTAACATGGAAACCCAAAAGGGGCCCAATAAGGACTACAGTCCTTCTAAAAGGGTACTTTATGGGTTTCCATGTTGGTTTGGGGGAGTGTATCATCTCTCTCTGTCTCTGTCTCTCCCTCTCCACCCTCTCCACCAGGAAGTATTAGGGGTAGGGGGCTCCGTTTCTAGGATCCGAAACCCTAAACCCTAAACCCTAAAAAGATTTGGGCAGGTGGCAAGTGCGAGCCTGACCCTGACGGTACGAGAAGATGGTGGATGGCATGCGACCCAGGTCAGGGCTTAGGAGTTTAGGGTTTAGGGTTTTCACGAACTGTGATGTTATAGGGCAGTGGGACGTTCCAGGGTTTAGGGACACATATTTACAAGGATACTATAGGGTAATGAAAAATAAACACCACTACTTAGGGTTTAGGGTTTTGGGACATTATGCCAATAATGGAGAAGTCACATGGAAAAGAACATGGAAATGACATGGAAGATGGGGATTACATCATGGGGACTGGGGTTTCCGAAAAAAAATGGGTTACCGTTTTGCGTAACATTAAGGGGTTCCCTATTTGTGGAGAATCACCTCCCTCTAAGGATATTCAAAAGGGGCTACACAGGGATAGATCTGGTAACTGGAAAACACACTGGAAACTGCTATGTTATCTAGCATCTAGGGATGATAATAAACCCCGACAATAAACTCCGCCCATGTAATCCTCAAGCCCCATGAATTGTCTGTTTCTCAAGATACCCCACATCATCTAACATAGGGACGCAAATAGCCCGGGGTAGGTACTATTCATAAAGTTTTGGGCCCAAAACAGGAATCATTTGCAGGCTTCTCCATGGTGCTAGATAGATTGGGACATTGTATATGAAGGGGTGGAGCGGTTGCATATTGGGGGAGGGGATTACTAACCCCAAAGCCCTGAACCCTGCTAATGTGGACTGGCCAGCTTGGTTCTTTCATATCGACAAGAACATGGAAACTACCATAATCGGTTATATAGGGACTACTATAAGGATCCATTCCTTCATTCCTAGCTAACCAAAAGGCCAACAATGTCGACCGATCCCATGAACCCTAAACCCCTTAACCC
>CAJNIZ010025669.1:70721-90226 GCA_905231905.1 Symbiodinium pilosum
AACCCTAAACCCTAAACCTAGGCTCGTAAAAGTCGAGCCCACTAAGCCCTCGCCCGGAACGCCGAGCAAAAGCAAAGAAACACACAAACAAAAGATGACTCTTCACCTAGTATAGCAGGTTAGGACTAGGTTTCTGCGGGTTTAGGGTTTTAAAGGTTTAGGGGTTTAGGGTTTAAGGTTTTTTGGGTGGTTGAGCCTAGTAAGATAATATTCCTTATATGGGTGGTTGTCAAAATTATGGTCCCTTTTTGGATCCCTATTATAATACGGCACATAATATTTAGGGTACCCAAAAAAGGACCATAATTTTGACAACCACCAATATAAAATACTATAACCAAAAGGAGGATATAATCTTACTCTATATTGGGTACCATAGTATCCCCAAATGAAATACTATTCACCTGGGCTGAGGCCTGATGCCCCAAACCCCAAATACCGAAGCCCTTAAAAACCGACCCCAAAAGGGTTCCTGGCTTGCACCCCCTAAGGTTGCACCCCTAAAAGGTTTTCCCCAAATGGCCCAAACAATATCGATTGAAAATACCGGAGCCTAAAATCCGAAGCTCACAACTTTACAAAGCGAAGGCCGAGGAACTGAGCATCTGTGTAGAAGTCCTGTCATCCCCGCTTTACGCAGTTTAGGGGTCTTGGGCTTACGGGCTTAAGCTAGAATTTAGGATTCAGGGTCTGTGGTTTAGGGTCTCCCCCTTATTCCCTAAACGTACCCCATCCAGGGACCTTATGGGGGTGGGGAACCCATGATGTAAGCGGGAAACTTGTATAGAGACAATACAGCAAGTGAGGCGGGCCGTGCAGGTACCTTCCAGCATCGCTGTCGGCTCCCTCCTTCTGGGGCTTAAAATCCGCAAGGGTCTGGTGGGGCTTCAGGGTTGATAATAGGGTTTAGGATTTGAATGCTTACCCTACCCAAACTAGCATGTAAACCCAAGAACAGCCTACTAACGACTGCTCTCCTTTGAAAAGAGGGCCATGTCGGGCTGCATGCCATTTGAACAAACGTTCCGCCTTCATGCAGGTGGCTTAGCCCTGGGTATCCAAGTCTATACTACTATTTGCTTAAGAACCATAAAAAATTGAAAAATACTAATCCCTATATTACCCTTATAGGGAAAAATATTTGCATTTTTGGTGTGTTTCTTAAGCAATTAGTAGTATAAATAGGCCATCTTGGGCCCCTGCTTTGAGCTAGTTTTTTAAATTATAGGGCTATATTGGGATAATGGAAAAGAAAATGGAAACTACTATATTGTATAGGGCTATATAGGGATAATGGAAAAGAAAATGGAAGCTACTGCCAAGTTGTTATAATGGTTTAAGGTTTAAGGCTCGTGTGAAGGAGTTGCGCTTTCCAGCTGCTTGGGCGCAGTCGGCACTTCGACTGGCCAAGGGTTGTAAGTTTGTAGGTTACAAAAATGGCTGGAAGGACAAGGGTGTAGGCTTTAGGGCTTAGTGCTAAGGGTGAGAAGCACTTACAGTCGAGATCTGGTAGCTGAGGCCACATTACTGCTGACAGACTTACTTACTCTTCCTCACCTCCGTATGGTCTAGATACCCACAAGACTGGAATAGGTACCCTCATCATGGCGGCGAGTGGAACTTGGAGAAAGAATCTAAGTTCGAATTTGGCATCTGGAGCCACCTGCCGCACACTCATGAAAAATTCATGCTGTGGGGAGGGGCACGCACTCCAGAGCAGATGTTGTATATAGCGCCCTTACATCCCCACCCATGCTCCTGAGTTATCCTTACATCTAAATGACAGTTCCCCAGATTGAGAAATCCCCAAACCCTAAACCCAGATTGATACAGGGACCCGAACTCTCATGAATTCAGTGAAATCCCCACATGCTGGTGCCGGAGGCCCTAAATCCTAAACTGCTTGGCTGAAAGAGAAGTCCTGGAAGGAATAGAGATTCGCAGTTGAGAGGTGGGAATTCCATGCCCTGGCAGAGAGCCGAAGGTTTAAGGTGTACGGGTTAGGGTTAGGGTTTACGGCGTAGGGTTTTTGGACCGAGTTGATTAAAAAAGGTGTTGGTCCGAATTGATTCTAAAAGACGATAACATTATCTGGCGGGCTCCAAGAAGGACACCCCAAAATATCATTTTCTCCTTACAGGACCCCTTAAACCTTAGGCCCGGCCCACCTACAAGGGACCTTGTCTTTTCCGAAACCCCTCATATGTTTCATGGCATCATCACTGTGCAAGCTCGTGAGCATGAGCCATAATTGCAGTTGTATAGTCTTGCCATGTCTATCACTACCTTCACAAACAACGATTACGTAATTTGACACTGCGGCTTTTATTAATGTTGTTTCTAATTACTTCTGTGGCCTTACCTCTCACCTCTTGTCTTATAGCTTAAAGAATGGCACATGCACAGTGGTGGCTTATTCTGGGCCAATGGAACGGCACGAGAGCAAAGCAGACAACGAACGAGGCTGCGATATACCAAAGAGCTTGTGTCCTTTTAGAACAAAGCGCCCCTCAGCCAACAGCATCAAAAGGTCTCTGCCATCACTTCTACCCGCCTACAATTCGTGGGCTGAGGCTTAACGTGAATTTCAACGCATCCAGAATGCAGGACTTGCCGCTAAACTTGCATGGCTGTCTAGGGGCCCAAGCGGGCTCCCTGCACTGGGTACCCCGTGCAGGGTCCAACAACAATGTCACTCTTTAATTATAGAGACAGGAGGCAATGCATCGTAAATAGAAGGTTCTCAAAACAAGGGGCCACTTGGTGGTATAGGGGCTTTACGGAGACTATGCAGGGATCGCAATTACGGATCGTATAGGGATTACTCGTACATGTTTGATCAGCTCCCGAGTGACGTCAGCGGCCACTCTCTTTTTTTCCTCTGCCGCTACTTTCTGTGTGACTATTACCCGGGGGTTTTATCGAGATCTTGGTCACTATTTCGGTCCCCTAAATGATATTGGGGGCCGTTATGCATTGTAGGCCCGGAGGTGGCCATAATGTTGACGCTAAGCACTAATTAACATGTATGACAACCTACCAGTTTGACATCTCACCCTGCAAAACCGAGCTACAGCTCCTCACCGACTGGACCCCTGTAGACTCTACGTTTAGGCTAAGGAAGCTCTAAGAGGACTCCTTCTGGTACCGTAGTTTCCATGAATAGGTGGACCTGACGTCAGTGTCCGGCTCATCCGAGAAGATCGTTTGAGAAGATCGTTTCGGCATCCACCGATGGCAGCCGCTCCTCCAACAAGATCGCCTCGGCCTCTGCCAGCGGCGGCTGTTCGCCTTTCTTCGGCAGGCGACCTTGCAGCAAGGGAAGCTGCGTAAGCTGCCTCTCGAGCGGTGCGGACATGATCCGGGAGGTCGAGTCCGTGGCACAATTGATCTCGGGCACACAAGGCTCTGAATGGAACTCAGTACTGAGCAGTGATCTAGTAGACCCCAAAATCTAAGAGTGCTTTTGGGAGAACCACAGGAAAACCCGTAAATTTGGGAAATCCCCATATGCCAGGGCCCCGTCCATGAAGACCTTGGGGAGCCAGAGGGGCGTCTGAGTGGTTTCTTATGGGGCCTTAAAGACTCCTTCATGGCAATCCCAATAAGCCCAAAGTGCTAGACTTTTCGCACCCAAAGCGGGTGTGAGTTGTAAACTTCGATCCCTAGCGGGAGACGCACCCAGCAGCCGTCGACAATCTATTTTAACCCTAAACCCTAAACTGCTTCCAACACTATTGAAAAAAGCTGCTGACATTCCCGCCTCTTTCAGAATCCCCTCCCCATAATATCAACTCGGCCAACCCCAGAAGAGTAAATATGCCCAAGCTAGAGAACCACTTGATATGATGGCACTGTGTTGGAAGTATGGGTTATAACAGGGTGTTTAAGCATGCAATTTGTACACCATGGTTTGTGCATAGTTGTTAGCAAGGGGGCAATTCATGGAGGAGAGGGAGCATGCTGGAAATGCTAGACCGACTAGACTGGTCGCCTTAGGGTTTAGACCTTTATACACCTCTAAGCCCCTAAACTCCTAAAACCTAAGCCTTATATGGGTTAAGGTCCAGGATTCATCATGGGTTCCCGAATATGACCCACTCTCCAAGGTTGCCCGGTAAATAGACCTTAGACTTTAGGGTTCCGCATTAAAAGGAAAAAGGATTTGGAGCTGAAGGCTCATACAGAACTGAATTCTGAAGCCCCGAGCCCTATACCAGAAAGTTGCGCTACAGTAATTGCCACAGACCGAAAGGGTTTAGGGTTTAGGGTCTAGGATTTAGGGTCTAGGATTTAGAGTATAGGGTCTAGGGTTTAGGGTCTAGGGTCAACTGAGAGACAAAAAAGCCTCGTACAACTGATCAGCACGTAGCCGCACAGCAATGCAAGGTCCATGTCGTCAAGGCCTCAAATCATAGGGTCCCAAAAAAGGGTCCGTCACATTTCAGCCCCCAAAATAAGCTCCAAACAAACCCTAGAGAAGCCTTAATGACGTCTACTATGGCCTTACTAGTCCGGGTAATGCTTTTGGGTGGTTTAACCAAGTAAGGTCGTTTTCGTCTCATACAATGCTAGGAATCATAGTATCCCATTAAATACTCTCAGTTGCTGAGTTCCCTAGACTAGGGATCCCACTATAGACGCCAAAATACCATAGTCCTGATAATAGGGACCCCCAAAATGTACCCCTGATTTTGGGAAACCCCATATAAAGCAATAAAACCTAGACTGCGGAATCCCTTTTCAACACAGAATGCTTGTAAGGGGCTAGCGGTGGCTGAACAAACTCAGCCAAGAAAAAGTCATGCTTATCAGACGCTGACATGGCAACTTCTCAAACAATGAGCTGTTCAAGGTTTAGGGATCTCCAAAAAATTGGTAGTTGGGGGTTGGTAGTTTAGGCCTGAGGGCTCTGGGTTCGCAAACAAATGGTAGTTTAGGGTTTAGGCATGTGTGGCTTTTCCAGCGCACCCTTAGCCCGGGGCGCGCCAGAAAATCTGCGGAGCTTGCTGTTCAGGAACTCGGTTTGGGTTAGGTTTTAGGGCTTACGTAACTTAATTTGAGTTCCTTAACAGCAACCCAGTAAAAGGAGTGGGTCTACCCTACCCCCAGGCCCGCAGAACCCATAAAAGGGCTCTACACAAAGACTACAAGCACTGTCTTTGCATGCGCTCCAGCGTAGGATGGCAAATCTGCTGCAGGGACAATCTAGGGAATCTCCCAAAAATATGGAGTTTCCCAAAATTAGGGGGTACATTTGAATGTCCTCATAAAACGGGCTATAATATTTTGGTGTCTATATATTCGGGTCCCCCTATTTTGGGAAACTATTACGTCCGCACAGTCTGAATTCTTCCCGCTAGCCAAACTCTCCCTAAACCCCAAACCCCACAACCCAACCCTAGACCCTAAACCCGAAACGCCAAAACCCAAAAATCTAACCCTAAAACCCCAGAGCACTCCAAACCATCATGAAGCCTATGCATTCAGGATGGACACCCACGCCGTTTTATGTTTTTCGAATTTAGGGGTTTAGGGTTCAGGGTTTCGGGGCTTAGGGTTTAAGGTTTAGGTCCTGGACACTACGCCGCAAACCCTAGATTCCAAACCCAGAACCGGCTGCCACGAGGTGCAAGCAAGCAGCCATTGTCACCAGCGCGCCGCGATGTTCACAGCTTGCATGGCCGACCCACTATGGGTACTTGGGATCTATGTCTCACGCTTAGTGTAGCCCCAAGTTAAGGGGTCTGGGTTGTGGTGTGAAGTTTGGGGTTCAAGGTTTTTTGGGGCCCAGTGTCTGGGCATAGTTCACAATTCTTCTTGAAGTCTATGCAAGTTCGAGAGTGGTGCCTTTTGGGCTGTGGGGCGCCAGCTCCGATAGCGTCTGTGGACAACTTCAAATCATGCACATCCATACAAGTCAGGGCTACTGTCGGGATCTACTGCGTGCCCAGCATACACTGTTATTCTGGCATACAATCCTTCCAAACTCCAATACTTCATCTTAGCTATATAGGGATTGGAGTTCACCCGATTGGCTAGGATAAGCCCCTTCCCCTTCACCTGGCTTACTGAAAGCCCTTGTGTCAGGTTGAGCCAAATGGCTGCCTTCCAGCCTAGTAGGGATACTAATGCTCCTGCCTGACTTTAGTATACCATGTAGAAGATCCTTAGGCTTAGGGTTTAGGGGTTTGGGGTTTAGGGTGTTCAGATCTTTCAGTATCAGCCCTTAGTATAGGAAATCCATGAAAGAATCCCATACTGATGGCCAATGATCTCCAGCGCAAAGCGCTTCTGGCCATCATGTACGTGGCCAGCTGGGGTTTTGCGTTGTTTGGTTTAGGGTGTTGGGGTTTTGGGATTTAGGAATCCAAGGTTTTAGGGCACACTCTGTTTGAAGCACGGGTAATTGACTCCCCTCTTGCCGTCCGGAGGCTGCTTGCAGAAGAAGCCCTGACCTACACACCCAAAGCCGGAGTTCCAAAAACGCCGTTTTAAAAGTTCAGTCCTCTGCGCTTCAGTAAATCTGAAATTCAACGTAACCATGCAAGCAATCCAGAATCATACCCTAAACCCTAAACCCTATTAGGCCCCTGCCTTGGGGGTTTAGACCCGCTCCAGACTGGGAATGACGTGTTAGGGCAACAAAGCAAGGGGGTTGAGGGTTTAGACCCCCTGAACCCTAAACACCAAACCCCTACACCATGAACCCTAAACCCCTGCTGCGCCTCTCTTGGGCTTAAAAAAGTCAAAGCCTTTTTTGAGGTTGATCTTTTGGTCGATGTTGGCTTGTACAGCCTCCTTCCAATCAAAAGCCCTGTGCACTACCAGAAAACTGTTGCTAGGCAATGGTCCCTTTAGGCTCTCCCCCCTGAAGGCCTAAAACCTAAACCGCACCGCACGGGGTTATATGACCTATAGTCTAAACTCCTAATAGCCCCCTTAATGAGCCCTATAATGATCCCTGATTTGATCCCCTATATAACCCCCTTCAAGGAGTTTAGATTATGGCATGTAACCTCTATGTCTGTAGTATCCCCCTAAGCCCAGTAAGGGGGTGGAAGGTTTCTTACTAAAAGGTGTCCTATACATGGACAAGAGGGGCCACCTCTAAATCCTGCACTCCTATCCCGTGAATTCATCACGCAACAATCTTCAGGCATCGTGGAAACAAGCAAAAAAAAAACTATCCCTCTCACGCAAAGGCCTCGCCCAGAGCCCTCATGCGATCTCTCTGTGAAGCCCATTAGATCCCATTCTGATCCTGTGTAGACCAACTTCAGAATGTATGAGGGGTTTAATTAAGGTTTAGGGTTTAGGGTTTAGGGTTAGCTTCAATTAAGGTTTAGGGTTAGGATTGAGGGTTTAGGGTGTAGGGTTTCCTCCCTCAGATCTCTTCTGCATAAGCGTACCCTTGGTACAGAAGGACCCTTTTCGTCATCTCACAGATTGGAGGCCTACCATGTAGGTAAGTGGGCATCTTTCCAAAATTATGGTCCCCTTCTTGTACCCCTAAATATTAGGCGCCGCAATATAATCCATAACCCAAAGAGGCCCATAATTTTGAGAACAACCCAAGTGGCGTAATAGGGTTGCATCCGTTAAGGGTCCACTGTATTCTACGGCCACTACCGCAGTAGTATTCGACCTGCACAATCAGGGGACCACTATTTGGTCAACCCCTAAACAGTCACCCCGGTAGTCCTGTATCAGAAATACTTATTATCTTTGATACTTCCTTAGGGTTATACTACATGGTTGAAAGTGTAGAAGGTTTATTCCTGTTTCCTTAGGAATATGTTGAAGATGAAGAACACATTCCTCAGGGAATAGGAATAAACCCTGAACCCTAAACTCTAAACCCTTGAAACTATCAACCAAGCAAGGGATCAGAAAAGACAATTGGCACCTTGGAGCCTCGTCAGCTTGAGAAGGAGCAACCTGCACACTTCCCCAAATTAACATGGAAACCCACATAGTCCCCTTATAGAGGGACTAGGGTCTGTATAGGGCCCTTTTTGGGTTTCCATGTTAGTTTCCGGGAGTTGGGGATTTAGGGTTCAGGGTTTGTACATAGGGGATATATTAGGGATTATATAGGGATATAGGGTTTGGGATTTACGCCACTTTAATCTTTACTTTGGGCTCGGGTTTTTACGATTTTGGGTTCCGGGCCTGAACCATACTATGGACTCCCAGATCTTGATGGTCTGAAGCCAATTGTTGCGGGTGCCAACTGGATTTCAAACATACGGATGTTTTAGGCCGCGGGGAATGCAGTCAGGGTTTGGGCTAGACTTGCACGTTGGAGTTGATGACTGCGAGGTCTAGGTTCAGATGGTTTTGTATGATAGGATTTGGGGGCTATTGTAGACCCGTGATTCATAAACCCCCTCCCCTTACTAGGGATTATAGTAGGGATCCTAACAGTAAGGCCCTTAAAAAAAGGAGGGGGGTTTATTAAATCATGGGTCTACAATCCCTAAACCCCTAAACCCTAAACCCTGAAACCTAAACCCTAAACCCTAAACCTTATCATCTTATGGCCTAGGATGTATGAGCTTCAGTTGATGCCCGTCTGCGCAAGACCCCACGGACTCGCAGACCCTCTTCTTGGATCTTGTAACCCCTTCCTATTAGGGGGTTTAGGGTTTAGGGTTTAAGGTTTAGGGTTTGGGGCGGGATTTATCGAAAGAATTAGATAGAGCTGCCTTTAAGTGAAATTGTCTTACGCTCCATGGAAATTCAATGACTGATGAATTGAATCAGTTAACTAATTAAGTAATCACGTTGATAACTGAATCGTTAGTCAATTGAGATCATTCAACTGATTAATCAGTCGAACAAGTTATTGATAATTCCAAAACCCCCTTATTCATTTCCAGGCGGCCCCTTTTAAAGTAGTTATGCCCCTTAAAAGATGCTCTTCTAGGGTTCTTAGGCCCCTCAACTTCTGTGTAATAGGGGGGGTTTCAATATTAATAATATTAGGGTGCACGGATTGTAAAAAATGCGATGGCAATGGCTTTGGCTGGCTTTGGCTCTTGCTACTATTCAACCTCAAAACTTTGAACCCTAAACCCAAACCCTGAACCCTAAACCTTGAAACCTGAACCCTAAACCCGGAACCCGGGCTTGAGACCCTAACATGATGGAAGTAGGAAGCGGCCCTTGAGACCTGGAGCTGGCAGTAGGCCTCCTTAAGAAGATGCTTCAATCCCTTGTGTGCTGCCCACGCCCTGCAACAGTCTACATTAGAGGTCATATTAAGGGCTCTGAATAAGTAAGGCTCTAAGTATTATCCAAATGTTACAGAGTGGGGGCAGTACTTAAGTAATCCCTTGAACCTGCACTGAAAATAAAGTGTTCAACAGTTCCCTGGGGTTATATTTGAAACCCTAAACCCTAAACCCTTCCTAAGGGGATAGGAGGGAAGCAAAAGGATTCTCAAGGAGCAGGTCTCCTTGCGTAGCAGGAGATTTCTGTGTTGCGGGCTTATCCGCGGGTGGTTTCTACCTAAGCTGAATCCCAAAAAGGCTAAACACTAAACCCTACATCCTAGAATTTGCGTTACTTTGGATTGCTTGATTTTGGTTTGCAATGGTGATTGGGGCTTTTCGGTGGGTTTCGCATGAGCTTCGTGTCGAGTGGTTTCATGGCATAAGAATAGGTTGACTCGGGATTTTGGAAGCTGCAACGGCAAACCATGAACATCTTTTATATACTCTGCTGAGCCAGCATCAAATGCTTTCAGCTGGACAGCGGTCGTGTTTGCTTTAGGTGTTGGTGCTCTTCTGTGTGGTATAATTATTGGATTCTGCATGTCCAATGTTCAGAACCTATCTGATACCCGACCCCCCTGAGGGATCCGAAAGAAGGAGCCCGCACAAAAGACCCTGAACCCTAGACCCTACCTCCTAAGGGAAAGTAGGCCCAGGGGATTATTCAGGGTAATTTACGTAGAATCATTTCAATTCCCTATACGAATCACCATTTAGGGTGACGTCGGGTGAGGTCGCTTTAAATTGCCAATGTTTCAGTCTTGGGAGCCTTTAGTCTGTAATTCCCCTGGACGTACAATGAAGATAAAGCTAGCTCTCTGGGGTCATACCACAACAAAATCAAAACATAATTCCGCAAGGGATAGGGGTAGGGGTTCTGCGAAGCGTGGCTTAAACCTGAGTACTGCTGGAAGTCGCCAACAACAACTTTTTTTTTCCTGCCGCTGTTCTTCAGTCTGTCGATGTCTAACTCACATATGCGCCCTCATCCTTGGCTGAGGATTTTGTGGGCGCAAGGCTTTGGATAGTCTCAGGGTTCAGGGTTGAGGCCTTATTCTGGGGATTCAGATAGCCCAACGCATGTAGTATTCACAGGCTTTAAAGGGTCAAAGCTGGGTTCCCTTCATAGGCGTTGAGCTTGAGGGTCAGGGACTCATTTACGACATCGTACAGGCCGTCGCTTTCTTCTTTCTTTGTGTAGATTCTCTCCCCCAAGCTAACCCAGCCCCCACCTATCCACAGAGCTTGCAGAAACTTACCTCTAGTTGGCAAGCACTGAAGGAATGTATTGGAAACGTAACAAGATTTGATTCGTTACCGAGCGAACCAAAAGGTAAGGAAAAGCAAGTGCTGGAAAAGACCCTGTCTGATCATGTAAAGGTAAAGAAGTAAATGGAGAAGAACATGAACAATGAAGATTGGGATCCTATGAAATATGAATATACATGAATATGTATTTATGCACACATTCATGGATTCTAGAACCAATTTAGTGTAGCAGCCGAAGTGTAGGATAGGGTTTGGGAGGAACATTATACTACAAGGTCATCTGCAAAGTTAGGGGTGACACCGCAAGAGCACAGGGACCGTAACGGGGGAATGTTGCAATGTCGGCCATTGCAATATAGTTTTTGCACCTGCATGCGCCGGAAACCATGCCTCATAACAGCCTAACCCCTATAACCCTAAACCATGCTTCAAGTCCTTGCTGCATGGTTCCCAGAAGGCCCACAATGTTTGGTACAAACTCCAACATTACGTAAACCAAATAAATAAAGGTTTCGTGTTGAGGGTATGCAGCAATTCAACAGAACACCCGAAAACAAAGAAATTAAGCTAGAGAGCGCTGCACCCAAATTGGGATTTTAGGGCTTACTTCGGTTTTCCTGACGCCAGAGTTGGAATTGGAATCTGAGCTGTTCCTTGCAACTAATGTAATCGCTCCAGTGGCCGTACAACTTTCGCAATGTAGCCCACGAATCGCTGACATCATGTACAAGAATGTACGGGTATTCCCTGTAGCCTGAATCCTAACCCTGGATCCTAAATCCCAAATCCTGCAAACGAAGCCCTGAACCCTGAACCCTAAACTCCACACCCTAAACACTAGCCTAAACCCTGAACCCCAAACCCTAAAGCGTAAAGCCTGAACCCTAAACCCTAAAGCCTGAACCCCACGAACCCTGAACCTACACCCACTGAAACCCTGTAGGCCCTAAGCCTAACCGAAAATCCCAACGCTATGAGACCTAAACCCTAAACCTTACACCCTAAACTCTATAAAGCCGCAATCCTAAACCCTGAATCTAGAACATCTAACCCCAGCCCAAGACTGAAGTTTAGGGTATAGGGTTCCGGGTGTGTGGTTTAGGGTTTCAGGGTTAGGGTTCAGAGTTTAGGGTTTAGAGGCTTTGGAAACATATCGTCCCTCTACCTTTCCTGTACAACCCTTGTAAGCTCGAAACCCAGAATTCCAATCTACCCAGCTTCGCTGATGGCCAAACACCGGCCCTTTGACGCCACAATGTCTACAAGCTTCTGGTGCTGGAAGACCTTTGTGTGGCTCTTTTTTGGTGGCTTTGGGGGATTAGGGTACAGATTAGGAGGACCCCCGCCCTGTAGTAGTGGTATAGTAGGAATATCCGAATATAAGTCACGATTACAGGGTGCAAGAGATAGAGGGTGTAGGGTTTTGGCAAATGGTACCCTCCTAACCCTAAACCTTAAACCCTAAACCCTGAACTCTAAACCCTAAACCTTAAACCCTAAACCCTAAAGGGTTTAGGGTTTCACTCTAAACCTCAAAAAACAAGAAACGATAAGCCCTTGACCTTAATCAAGCCCTAGACCCTAACTAACCTCATATATCTCTACATGAGCTATAGTCTAGACTCCTAGTATCCCCCTCAGTAACCCCTACAGTAGTCCCCTATATAACTCCCTATAAGGACTTTAGGCTATGGTTCATATAACCTCTATAGGAACCCTAAACCCTGAACCCTAAACCCTTCACATCCAGCCTCGGGCGAAATGAGCGTGGGCTCCACAACATTCTTGGGGCCGTCGCCGGTGATGACCATGCATCCGCTGCCCCTGGGCTTGCATCTAGGGAGGTTTTAGGGCTTAGGGTTGGGGATTTAGGGGCTTAGGGTTTAGGATTTAGGGTTGAGGGTGTAGGGTTATAGGTTTAGCAGCTTAGGTGCTTCAATCCTACACCCTAAACCCGAAGCCCCAAACCGAACAGCTCGGCAGTTGGCCCTTTACTTGGCTTGAGGAATGCCCGTATTTTTGTGCCGGCAGGCCTCCATGGTGAGCAAGAGCTTAACACCCCAAAACTAAACCGGCCTCAGAGCCCCACTGATAGTATAGGTATATATATATATGTATTCATCTTTATTTGTTTATATTTTTTGGTTGTTATTAGGACTATAAGAAAAATGATTTAGATGCCCCTATAGAAAGTCCTTGAGTCAGGAAACCCAGGCCCTCCATGCAATGAGGGCGCGGTGAAACCCGGGTAACCCGGATTCCGGGACTGTGGTGACCCGATACACCTTGCACGTGCTTCAGGGGAGGGGGAAAGATCATGCAGGTACTTTAAACCAATTAGGGTCTACATGGGGTTCCACAGGTGTCATTGTTGAGTCCACTACCCCACACCCCTTCAGCAAACTGCGATGCTTGAACCTAAACCCGAGCAAGCCCTGAACCCTTTGCGTCCCTAAACCCCCCTGAACCCTAAACTCTGAACTCAATAAAAGCTGTAAACCCTACAACCCTGCGACCTATTCGCATGGCAAGTAGCTTGGAGCCCCAGGTGTAAAGCTTGCCTGTGGCTGTCAGAGCGAAGCTGTACCTGAGGGATTCCCCCGAGGAGGGGTAAGTTAGGGTTTAGGGTTTAAGGGGCTTCGGGCTTATGGTTTTGGATTAACGGCTTCGGGCGTAGGGCTTAATTGGGGCTTAGGGAGTATTACCCCAATAAAATGGATACCAAATGAATGGAAGACTAAATGAAAGGGGATTCTACAGCAGTCTAAAGGGATTACAGTTTCCAAAAAGTAGGGGTGGCTTATTTTTAGGCTTTCCATAATGAGGGTCATTATATCTTGGGTCTCTACCGGGATCTCCCTAAACGCAAATCTCTACACCCTAAACTCTATTCCAGGGTAGTGTGTGGGGCCCCTGTAAGCAATGATTTCTTATGGCTTTACTTGGCTATATGGGTTAAGGGAAATACATAATAAGCAAGTATGGTTCAAACTACCACCTGTATATATGGAAATTACCACCTTGGGCTTGACGCGGGAAATTTTCCCCAACCAGCAGTCCTTCGGGAGCCTGTAGGCAATATACCCCAAGAAGGGAGAATGGATAAATGATCTGGAAACTGGGTTTTAGTACAGTTTTATGTTTATTGGGTATCTAAGGATGGCCTGACCTGTTGTACATGCTCGTGTGAAAGAGGGAGAAAAGCGATTGGTTAGATTAAATTTGAGTAAGGAGGCTGTTCACATCATGTTCAGATTGAGATTCTTGAGCTCAAAACCCTAATCCCTAAACCCTAAAGCCCAGGCCCCAAGCCCCTATCCCAGAACCACTACACCCTATGTCGGATCTACGCCTACGCCCCAACAGAGGTAGGAGTCGCCCAATGGCAGGCATTTTGACCCTAAGGGTCCATGTACCCAGTACTTAGATTGGGTTTAGGGTTTAGGATTTGGGGTCTAGGGTTTAGGGACCCAATAATTAGGTGCTTGGGATTCTGGTACTAGTTGTAGTACAGATTTGGGGGATGTATACTATCATTGGATACTTGGAGCCTTTGGGGCATGTTGAGGTTGCGGTTTGGGCCAGAAAAGAGACCCCTTGTTGTTTACGGCTTCATTGAAGAGCGAGCCGATCCGCGAGGACTTCCCCAGCGAAATATGCTTGGCCTCAACAACTAGAATAAGCTTTAGAGGAACATTCTACTACAGCTATGTACGGTTCTTCGTGCCAAAACCCCAAACCCCATTCCCTAAACCCAATGTTGCTTATTCCGCGGGCATTGGCCTTACTTTCTGCCAACCCTAAGCCCTAAACCCTGGCCTTTGCGTCATTACTGCGCCTGGATGAATATCGACCGAGTGACTTATCACCAGCCGCCACCTTGACGATATTCCGAAAGTCCTCCAGTAGGGTTTAGGTTTCAGGGCCCTGAATCTGAACCTTAAACCCTACAGTTTAAGGCCCTGAACTCTAAGCCCTAAAAAACTTCATCCCGCGTCTATAGGACGATAGGAAAGCACATCACTTCACCAGTGCTTTGTAATACCTTTTGGTTGGTCCTTGTCTTGGATCCTGGGTAAGCATATGACGAAACCTGATTTTCGCAGAGACAATTGGATACGACCTGCTTTTAATTTGGGCTTTACCCGCGTAGCCAGACGTCATCTTGGCTTAAGCGAATCTGAGCAAACGTGAATTCTGCCCTGGAAGCCAACCAAACGAAATGGTTTAGCTGTCGGTGGAATCATGACAGGAGCTTCAAACAAATCAGCAGGTTCTGTGTATGGAAATGGCTACCCGTTCACACAGCGAATCCACAGAAACACGACTTTCTGGGCACACGCTGCAGATATCGCAAATATCGCCCTAGCTACACACCCACAAGAAGCATGGGACCATCAGCATCAAGGACCTCAGCGAAGGTCCCCATGAGTTGAGACATAAAACTTTGTTGTCATCTACTGCTCTTCTGTCGATTCGATCGCGGCTACTCCAGTGGCTGAATAGCGAGAAGCTACATTGTGGTTCTGATGTCTGATACCTTTATTCCAACTTGCTGCAATTGGTTCTTACAGCCGTCGCTGAAGCCTAGGCCTACGCCTTTCCTGAAAGTTTATTGGGAACGGCATTTTTGACAGCTTCAATGCGGTGGGGCATACTTACGTGCTTTCGCCCTTTCTAGGCCTGTAACCTTGGAACTACCTAGCAGCGTTTAGGGCTTAAGCCCCAAGATTCAAGGCTGACCCCCAAGAACCGAAGTAAAACTCCATTTAGCACTGAACCTAAATCCTAGACCCTAAACCCTAAGCCCTAAACCCTGAACCCCTCTACCCTAAACTCTAAACCTTCAAGCCATTTGAATCTGGACTGGGGCCGATACCAGGAAGCAAAACCAGTGGGGATTAGGGTTGAGGGCTTTAGGAATTTGGGTTTGCGGAATAAAGGTTCAGGGAGTAGGGTTTGGGATTTGGGCTGAAGGAACAAAAGCCCTAAATCCTAGGAATTAGAATTTCAAGCTTTATGGGTTCGTATTTAGGGTTTAGGGTTTAGGGGTTTAAGGGTTTAGGAGTTCAGGGATTTAGGAGTTTACGGCTTCAGCTCAGGGATTTGGACTTAGGGTTTACGCTGGGCCCTGTCCCCACCAGGTAACAAGGTTTAGGGTTTAGAGGTTTAGGGTTTGGGATTTAAGGGTTCAGGGACAAACCTAGTATTCAGGGCTACAACTCCGAATTGGCATCCACCTTTGACTGAGTAGGGGCAGTGTCCCAAGTTTAGGTTAAAGTGGGTGCTGCTAGCCTATGCCGCAGAGCTGGCAAAAAGAGCCCCGCATCCCAAATACAAAGCCCAACATGTTACTGTACATCCTGAGCCTAAAGCCCTCAATCAAACAAATTTCCCTCCCAGACTTTGCAAATTACCAAGCACGAGTGTTCATCTATCTGAAATTACAGGACACTATCGGATATTACAAGGCGTCTAACTTGCCCTAAGGGTCCAAGTACCCAATAATCATATACTTGCCCGAAATCTGTACTATGATTGCTATTACCAAATAACCAAGTTCCTAATTATTGGGCACTTGGACCCTTAGGGCCGTGCTGTTCCCTACCCCTAAGTCCTCATCCTTCACTTGTGGGGGAGAGACCCGGTGGGGTTCCAGCCATGTCCGATCCCCCCACTCGAAGAGGACGCCCTCAGAGGTCAAGAGCACCTGATAGCCCCTTTGAAATTAGGAGCTTTGGGTTTAGGGTTTAAGGCTGCTGTAGGGTTCAGGCCGTTGGCAGGTCTTAGGCTTTAGGTTTTTAGGGTTTATGTTTCGGGGTTCGGGGCTCGGGTTGCGGATTCCGGCCTACTGAGAGTCCAAGTAGTGTTAATTAACTCCAAACCCTAAACCCTAATAAACCCTAAACCATAGGGGGTAGAAAATGGAAAACAGGTCCGGGGGGCTGAAAGAGATTGCGCTGTAGGGGCCTATTCCATCAGAATAATGCTCTGGGCAAATGATTCTGTTACAGCAGAAGAAGGACTATAAGCGTATACTGCTGGTAGCTATCTAGTCGACTATAGCCGATCCAGGGGGGTTAGGGGCTATACTGGTAGTGAAAGTTGGGTTTGAGGTTCGTGGGGTAATTTTGCCAAAGCTTTATTGACCTTAAACCGCTTGCGTAAGGTTTCATAGCACCCCAAGAAAGATGCCCAACACCTACCTTCAACAAAATACCTAGGGTTTCGGTCTTAGCGTTTAGGGCTTATAAGGACCTCTACATATATACACTCACCATCAACGACTGCCTTGATCTGTGTAGAGGATTTGGGTTTAAGGTTTAGGGTTGGGGGGCGTGTAGGGCAAAGGGTTTAAGGCTTTTCTTGCTCGGGGCTTGAACACTTGGCTAGCCCAACCGAAGAAAAGCAAGACTGATGTCTGGTATACGTATATATAACCCTAAACCTACCCTAAACCCTAAGCCCTAACTTTCGACATTTGTTGTGTAGACGTGCAAGTTTGAAGGTGCAGGGTTACGGGATGAGCCACAAAGGCAAGTGGGTGTGAAAAGGCCGCACGTGCCCGCGTTCTGGCTGCGCACTGCTGTAGCATTGTATCTTTGACTTTCAAAATTGTCATGGGGTAAGTGCTCGGGGGTTCAATGAATGTGAACTAATACCTCCCAGTTCAGCATAATTTAGAATACTGTCAGTTCACAATTTTAGGCCATTTTGATACTAGTCCCTATATAAACTATCATTTAGGGTGAGGTCGGGTGAAGTTGCTTTAAAGTGCCCAGCAGTTGCAGTCAGAAGTGGCACGTGTGCACTGTCGTTGCACTCGTTTGCTACTCAGGGGCCATGTCAGATGCGAGCTCTCAAACGCTACATTGGCTTAGGGTTTATAGGGTGTATAGGGTTTAGGGCTTACCTTCTGAGGAAGGGTACCAACATGGCGAGCTGCCGATTTTGCAAAGAAGATTACACGCTAATGCGGACATGGGCACCTTTGCACACCAATGCAGAATCCTTTTGACTTGCCAGTTCCTAGTATGGAATTTATTATATAGGGGCTATATAAGGATTATAACCCCATGTTCCTTACTCACCCTGAACCCTGAGCTACTACATAGGGATTATATTTCACTTTCAAGTTCATCCAGCACAATGGGGTCCTTTTGCGTCCCAGCACGATCACAATCATGATCCTGCTCAGTCTAACAGGATCCTTAAACGTCCAAAAACCGACAAGAAGGGACATGTGCAGAGTTCGGTTCTGTAGAAGGGGGCCTTCATGGATTTCCAGTTTAGTGGGGGCAAGAAAGTAGAACCTGACTGAAGCTTACTCTGAGAAGATTCGCATACCAAGTCCATGCCCCTAATACTAGAGTTACTAAGCCCGGCCGCCCCCAAACAGTACATTTTCGCCCTGCCTCATGATAGTACTATACTGGGAATCTTGATTCTTAGGGGGTGGCGGGTTTCTAGTATTTGGGAAGAACTACTTGATCCTCTCTTCCTCACACCATCTCTTGTAGCAGCTTGGAATCCTCCTAAGTACTCCCCCCAATACTTCCCCCTAAACCATATGAACCCACACGCAGTCCAGCCACCACATGGTGCTCGCCGCAAGCAAAGTCCACAATGCGGTGGCCCTCACTGGGCAGACTTCGAACTAGCCTCGGCAGATTTTTGTTCAGAGATTGGGCGCTGGGCTTATAATGGTCCCGTAAGTAGATAAAATACGGGGTATACGGGGATCGTTTTATAATATAACCAGAGCCATATTCTATCTACTTAAGGGAGACTATAGGGGTCTCAGGCCGGCAGAGCTGAGAGTTTAGGCCTTAGAGCTTTAGGGGTTGATCCAGTACCAGATACTACACATCAGAGTATGTAGAACCTTACTCTAGATCAGCCCTTCTTGAAATGCTACCGGAATGCCTTGCTGGTGCTTAAGGGCCAGCGGATTGCTCCCACTGCCCCTATCTAATCCCCATGTATATCCCATTCTAGTACATACATTCACCCTGAACCTCACTCCCCCTTAAGCACAGGATGGCGTCCCAGGGGGGAGGGATGCATGTAGGGAATTGGAGGGGAGTACAGGGCTTAGGGTTTGGGGTATAGAGGCGCTGCCTGTAAACCGCTTTGGATGCACACGGCGCCAGATACCCCAAGAGATCTACACCGAGACGTCTAGAAGCAATTACTTCCCCAAACTTGCACTGTTTGCCTTCTGAGTGGCAGTGTGGTGTTGAGATGAAGACAAAGGGTACTATTCCATGGGGATGTATACAGTGCAACGTGTAGGTCGGAACAGAGGCTGCAAAAAAAGCCGCAGAGGCCTGAAAGTGAAAAGTGATCCTGATACGGAAGACTGCACGGTTTAAGGTGTAGGGTTCGAAGGCCCGCAAATTCTACCAGCAGAGGAGAAAATCATCAATTAGCCCAAAGTGCCTCGCAGCTTCCCCTTTGAAAAAAAAGAAGCATTACCCTATGGGTCCTGAATCATGTACTTCCGCAAGACCTGTCCTAAAAGCACGAGCACCAAAATTCCAAGTACCCAACTATTGGGTACATGGGCCCTTAGGGTTACGCGCGCCAGCGCAACACAGGTTGTTGGTTGCGGGATTTCCAGGCACACACCTACTTGGAGGGTCATGGGGATAATTGGGCTTGCTGCAGTAAGTACCCCAGGCGGGCGGGAACAGTTCGTGAACAGTTCGAGAACAGTTCCAGAATACAGTTCGTGCTCAGTTTGAGAACAGTTCCAGAGTGGGGCATGAAAAGGAAGGGGAAAGCATCGAGTTCGAGTTCAGTTCGAGTTCACGTTCGCTCGAATCCATTTTTTTTGGGAGGGGGGGGGCTCCAGTTCATTTCGAGTTCGCGTTCGTGTCGCAGGTAACTGCACGGTTACTCAGCAAGTAAGGCAAGCCTGCATGACCCAGGGGGGGGAACAGTTCGTGAACA
>CAJNIZ010025669.1:123329-133501 GCA_905231905.1 Symbiodinium pilosum
TTTAGGGTTTAGGGTTTCCTGGAAGCAGAATATATTCGCAACTGTTTTCCACATTAACACGGCGTAGGGTGCAGGGGAGTAACCTGCATTGATTGCAAAATAATGAAAAATTAACTGGGAACAGGGAAAGGGATGTATGGAAGCTGGGTTCTTTAGAGGCTTGTATCTAACATGTCCGCAATGTAAGTGTTTACCAGTATCACTTAGTTTGAGGTCGGTTTGAGGTACCCAATGGCATAAGCATACAACATCTAGACTGTTTGACCTGCCATCCTTGTAGCTAATCCAATATGTAGGTGAGACATCCTAAGACCTTGGTTAAACCCTCAACCTCAACCCATAACCCAAAACCTTTGAGCCCCCTAAACCCTAAAGCCTAATCCCGAAACCCTAAATCCTGAACCCTAAGCCCTAAAACCCTGAACCCTAACCCCTGAACCCTAAGCCAAACCCTCGGCTTAAAGCCATCTCTGGGGGCGGGAAATGGAAGCTTTCCGACCCCTTTCAGACCCTTCGAAGCCTTATGAAACTCTGCGAAGAAAGCACAAGACTTTCGACAAAGGTCTGCTTCTGCTGAGAAATTGTCGGTTGCCTGGACCCCAGGTAAAAATTGAAATTTCAGCTGGTTATTAAGATAATAGATAACAGAAATTAAACATGTTTTCATGTAATTTGTAATATATGCCTTCATTTACATTCCCACCCTCAATCATGAACCCTCAATCGCCCTCAATTTTGTCATGTAGGTTACATGCTTTTTGTAAGCAAAAGGTAAACCCTAAACCCCGAAAACCCAACCCCAAATCCTAAACCGTAAACCCTAATCCTTTCGCTGGGCGGCATCGGGGTCTGCAGCAAATAGCTTTTGTGAACGAAGAGCTCCCGTCCATCCTGGGTCTTCACCTGACCAAGTTACCCGAAGTGTTATAGGAGTTCTGGGTTTAGGGTTTTGGTATTCCAAAATTTAGAGGACCCAGTTAGAAGTAAGCAGAATTATGGCGCAAAACCTCTGAAAACAGCCCAAAAGGCCGTTATTCTACATACTTTGGGGCTGCAGGGTGTTATGCGTTGTGTTTTGTATTACAAAACTTTAGGACACGGTAAGTTTGAAATTGTGCCTGGAAATTATGGAATCCACTTTGCCGGTTTCGCGAAGCAAGCGCGGGGGAGGCGCCCCGCCCAACCAAGTCGAAAAAGAGGGTCCCCTTTAGTATCAAGGGCTCTTAAAAAAGAGACCTTCAAAATTGGACCCCCCCCCCTCCCCTGAACCCTAAACAGCGGTTAGAATACCATTCTACAAGGCTCTCAGAATCGTATCCCCCAGGGAATATATACAGTCAGGATCAAAAGCCTGATATGCACCACGTTCTGCGAACCGAACAGTACGGCGTGCTTGTAGCCAGTATAACCCTGATATATTCCCTATTATACTATAGTAGTTTCCATTTTCTTTTCCATTATCTCAAAATAACCCTAACATATACCCTATTATAGGCGGTGTCAAAACAGGTTGAGAGTGGGCCTGTAGCCAGCAAGGTCCTTGTCAGGGAATGGTTAGGGACCATACCAGACGGGACTCCAATGTCCACGCTTTATGGTGCCCTGGTAACCAAGACATTGACAATGGCTGATATCAAACTTGCAGCTGTGACGTGGGCACGTCCAAGAAAGCTCGTCCAAACTTGCCCAAGAATGGTCTCTAGAATTTCTAGAGCCTCCTTTGCCCTGAATCCTGCAGCCCCAGCTGTACACCTTTTGCAGCCACCATGTCAACAGTCACCCAAGTATACTCGTATTTGTAGGTCCTTTTTGCAATTTCATGTTAGTTTGCGGAGCGGAGGGCCTAAACCCACAAACCCAAATATTCATCCCTCAACCCGAAGTACCGATTGCCTTGCCGAATCCTCTTTCCTCGTCCCACTTCACAACAACCTCATTGACAACCAGGGCTTACTTAGGTCTCGAGTTTAGTGTGCAATGCAAGGGTGTATCTAGGGGGTTTTCAATTTTTCACCGCTTGGTCAGAAAGGGCAAAGATTGCTTTCTGGACAGGTAGGCGTCACATTGCGAGACACTAGTGTGATCTGTACTAGTAACCAAAAGAGACTATACAATATAGTCCCCAATAATAAGATAGAATATGGGGTATACGGGGATCTTATTATGGTTGTGGTCAGAGCCATATGCTATCTACTTAAGGGAGACTGTATTACCTGGTTGTAACTTGGGGTTTTCCCAACCTGGCTTACTGGACAGGAAGCCACTAAACCCTAAACCCTAAACCCGACCCCAATGCTTGCAAGACCAGAGTAAATGCCTTAGGGTTTAGGGTTTACGCGTTTTCGGAACCTGGGGCTAGGTCGCTGGATGCCTGCTTGCTGTGAATGCCACGTAGTGAACGTACCCAGTCTTCATATTACTGAATTCCCTAGTCCCAAAAACTGAACACTATGCATATTTAGTAGAATTTTTGGATTATAGGAACTAAAATATTTCATACAACCCTAAAACCTAAGCACCGCCAGCTACAATGTAAGAACCCCGGGGCCGTCTCATTCGTAGGCAGTGTATGTGGCTGGGGGCGTGTGTATGTGGATATCCACCAACGTTAAGCTTACGTAAGGTTTGGGGTTTAGGGTTTGAGCCCTAACCAGAGGCTCCGGAAATTCTGTGAGAATGTGAGCGGGTTTCTGTTGCGGCTTCTTTCCTGGAAGATTGCTTGGGACCACCAGCAGGACCCCAGCAAGATTGATGCTGGGGCTCCTGAGGAAAATCATGCCTGCACTACTTGCCTCAATGGCTGTTTAGCAATGGTTCCACCGAAGCTGGATACATAGGCTAGTAGGCCTCCCCAAAAGGGCACGAATGATTTTAAACAATCATACGAGAGTCTTACAAAGCCACTCCGCCAACAATCGCGTCTACATTAAGAGGACCCCCCACCCTGTAATAGTGGTGTAACAAGGATATACAAAGACCGTCATATACTCCTTATCTTTTTATTGTCATCACTGATAGTCACTTGAACTGGGAGGGGGGTCCACCTAATGTATGTAAGAAAACTCCGAAAATCTCCTCATAATTCAGCACATCCCTGGGGCCCCTGGCTATGCTAGGGTTTATGTTGAAGGTTTAGGCTGTAGCGTTCAGACACGCGCATCGCTCACAGCAGGCACGGCAGAGTCTAGGGTTTAGGGTTGAAGGTTTAGGGTTGAAGGGTCTAGGGTTCAGGTTGTAGGGTTTGGGAGTTTAGGGTTGACGGTTTAGGGTATCCTGAATCCTGATCTGGCCCAGTAACACCAGTCTGACGACTGAACCAGCGAGGCTGTACAAAGCGCGCGGCCGAAGCCCGCGGAAGAAGCGATCTGCTGATTTCATGGCTATAGGGTTGGACGTACGAGGTTGTCTAGGGTTTAGGGTTCAGGATTTAGGTTAGGGATCAAAGTCTAGACGTGGGACCGGGGGATTGCAGGGTTCTGTCCGCAATTATGGAGATTCAAATGGAGAAGAAAACGGCAAAACTAATTGGAAAGCGGGGGTATTGTGTTTTTGTTTCTGAGGCTTAAGGCCAACTGGGCACAATGCGACACAAAGGCGTGATGTCTAATGGTACCTTTAAGAGCCTGCAGGATACCGCTTGCTTACAACTAAAAGGTTGCCGAACAAGCTTCTTAGCTGTTGTGCATGAACTGCCGCAATCGCCTTCATTCCTGGCTCCCAGATTCACGTTATCAATGGGTCTTGTGGGAAGTCTGAAAATCGAGGGGCGCCAACACGTCTTGCGCATACTTCTTGAGTCTTGCGCATGTCTTGCCGCGATCGTGCTGAGAAACTCCCGGCTTTGGATTTTAAAGCAAGTTGGAAACTATGTTAGCTATGGATCTTGTGGGATGGCGCATTAGCAAAACTTGGGCTTGTCCCTGCCAGTTTTTTTGTTTTTCTGTCACCCCTTCGCACTTCTTTTCCAGTGCTGCCTGGGGGTCTAGAGGGTTAGGGTTTAGGGTTCAGTGCTTAGGGTTGAGGGCTACAACCCTTAACCCTTAACCCTTAAGGTTTAGGGAAAGATGTGCAATCCAAGCTTTGGCATCCTGTATGCTTATGGCCGTCTCGGGGGTAAGTCCCAGTGGGTCTCCTAACTAGGCTCTAACTGTATTGGCTCTATCAAGAATATCCCCCAAACCCTGAAGCCCTAAAACCTAAACGCTAAATCCTGGACCCTAAACGCTACGTAAAACCCCGAACCCTACAATCCCGGAACCCCCAACTAACCTCATGCAAACTGAGATGGAAGCCGAGAACAGCGTCCCGCAAAGACTGCCCGTAAAAGAGCATTCTACCCAGGGGTTTAGGGCTGAGGGTCTTAGAATTTAGCGTTAAAGGTTGAAGGTATTAGGGTTTAGGGTATCAGGGATTAGGGTTGAGGGTGTTAGGGTTTGGGGCCAAGGGTCTAAGGTATTGGGGCTTAGGGTATTATTTGGGTAAAGGGTCTAGGGTATTAGGGTTTAGGGCTTCTAAACTTGCAGGCTTGCTCATTAGGACGCAGGTCCGTGTTTAGGGTTTAGGGCTCAAGGGGCCTTCGTAAGTAGATCAATAATGGGGATACTGGCCCTTGTTATATGACTTATGAGTTATTAACCTACTTACTACGTCCCCCTGGCCCTCCAAGTAAGCCCCTAGCCCCAAAACCCTCCGGCAGGGCAATATCATTGAACCTTGTTTGAGGGCCCCGTACGCTAGTCATACAAGAAGCCTATATCAGTAAGTACTTCGACCAAGATAGTGCACGCTTCACAACCCCGCATAAACTCGATTTCCGTTTCGTTTTCCATGTTCTGTTCCATTTCGCCCCAAGCCCCATATATGGATTTATTAGACCACTAGACCACTAGCCCTAAACTCCCACACCCTACCATAAACCCTAAACCCTCCCGGGCCTCCGCTGCGTCCAATGTAGGGCTTCCCGCTGCCAGGTTCGCAGGAGCGAGGCCATTGAAGCAGCGAGAGGAAAATTGCAGGGCGGAGGGGGAGAAGTGGGGTCTCATAGTCCACCCCAAAGTAGATAGAATATGTGGTAGAGGAGGATTCTAGTATGATATTTGTCAGTTTCAAGTTCTATCACTCGAAGGGAGCTTCAGAGGTTGGTTGGGGCTCAGGGTTTGGGGGATTTGGGGGCTTCAGGATTTGGGGGTTTTCAGGATCGAGGGTTCAGTTTATTCAGTGTTCGAGGGCTCTTGGATAAAACGTGCGGGGTCTTTTTAGCGGAAATGATGGGAGGGTGCATAGTAGGACTAGTTGCTGTCAAGCAGGACGGGATGCGCCGGTTGGGGCTGATTAGGGTTCAGGGTTTGGGCCTACGCACCAATTGGGACAGGCACCAGAATGCATGTGTCAGAACCCCTCAAGCTTGTGAATCCAAACCCCTACGTAACTAGTCCGAATTGCATAGTCCTGAAAATTCATAGGCCGGCCCTAACCCTTATAAGAACTTAAAGAAGCACACCCAGTCATGAAACGTGTTATATGAACCTACAGGCAGTTCATAAATCACTGCATGCCTTTAGACAGGGCTGGACACCCCGCAACAATCCTAGGGACCCATAGAGGCTAGAAGGAGAGAACGCGGTGTCCTCATTTAGGATTATGTCCGACCGCTTCCCTAAACCCTAAACCCTAATCTCATCTTTCAGGCGGCTCCCCTTTTTCGGGAGTCTGTGCATTCAAATAAGCAAGAGTTTCGGGCATTTAGGGGTTGGGAGAGATAACCAGGGGCCTGTTTCTGCTAAATGTATACCATGGGAAGAGAACCCTGTAGCTTTCAACCCTAAACCCAAAGCTCTTCTGCCAGGATCTTGTTTCGGCTTATCGGCTCAGGCATTCTTCTAGACATGTTCAGCAAGAGGGATAGAAAAATGACGCCTGTTTCATGGGAGTGGTCTTTGTGAGCGCGTCCCTGCCCAACAGCCGGGCCCCAGACCGTTGATGCCTTTTTGGGTTTAGGATCCAGGGCTTAGGGCTTACCATTTCTTATTGCCTTCAACTTCCCTATATAATTTCGCCGACCCGCGCGAACCAAGCTCCAGACTTTAATCTCTAAACCTCAATGAAACCCTTAACCGGGGCTGATTGTTAAGGGGAAGCGACTCTCCAGGGCCAATGCCACTGCACGCGATTTAGGGTTCAGGGTCTAGGGATTAGGGTTTCTGAAGGAACAAAGTCCTAATCTCAATGCGGCTGCCAGAATGCTACTTACGCGGCCAGATAGACACATGTTGCGCACAAGCAGTGCCAATTGCATTTCTGCTGTGGTATGCGTGCGTCTGTGCGCGGTGCATGTGCAGCTATGTATATACATAAATGTAGGTAGATGTAGGTATATGTGTGCATCTCTATCTGGTTTGTGTCATCTCTCCCCATAATAGTAAGACTCCCAACCCCTGATACTGAACATGTGCCCGCATACATTTGGACTGTTATAGCAGGGGCAGGTGGTTGCTTAGCATCAGGGAACCTAAACCCTAAACCCCAAACCCTAAGAGGACTATGTCATTTTCACAAGGTGCCAAGCTGCACGAACGGGAGCTGCATCTTGCAGCATGGGTATTCTCTTCAGCATCCCAGTCCGAGATGGATGAGGTCCAAATGAGCTATAGTCTAAACTCCCTAAGGGGGGACATACAGGATTTAGGGTTTATAGGGGCGTATATAGGGGAGTATGAAAAGGGCTATTTAAGGGAGATACTCGGAGTTAAGACTATAGTCCACATACGCCCACGCCTCGGGCGGAGACGTTCGTGAGACCAGCGGCAGACAACTCGCTCGGCTGAAGCCTGCCCTTTTCATGGGCATGTTAACCCTAAACCCGAAACCTTAAACCCAGTTATAAACGAAATTCGGAAACAGAAATTCAATCGATTTTGGGCTTTCTCGAGATGGAACAGCAGTTAAGTTAAGCGTGAGGATGTATAATTTGCCCCAGCCCTTGGTCAAGTTGGATACCGTTGCGGGTTTGAAAGTTATTGCCTGGAAATCCTGCCTGATGTGTCGGATTGCGGCGCCCCTTTGGCGAAATTGGAACAAAAAAACATCCTGCTGTCGGGGGGTGTTGGGGGAAAAGGAGATATGGAAGCTGGTTTAAGGTTACCTCAACCTCCACTGATTACGGAAGAACTCCGGCTAGCAGGCAATCAGGTCAACATAGGGTAGTGGTACTGACTCGTAAATCCAAATAATCGCCCCCTCTTACGCCTGCGTGGGTAGAATTCCGAGAGTCCTACAAAGTGTTTAGGGTTTAGAGGATCTTGGGTGCCGGCCCTATACGTATAGTCATGGGCTCCTTATGACTTATGACCCTATAAGTCTAACCTCTGACGTCACCTGAGCTATAGTCTAAACTCCTTAAAGGTGGTTATGTAGGGGTGTATACAGGCGAGTATTGCGATGGTTTTTCAAGCGGATAAAAGGAGTTTAGGCTACAGCTCACTAGGTATGCAATCACGAAAGTGATAGCGGGGTGACATTTTGTGGCCCCTGTAGCTAAACTTTGCCACAATTGAAACCCTCAAACCTCGACTCCCCAAAGCCTAGACCCCCATACACCCTAAACCCTAAAGCCTAGACCCTAAAACCCTACGTATAATCCCTCAACTATAAAACCCTATAAACCAAGACCCTCGAACTTAGACCCCTGGACCCTATTACCCCTGAAAGCCCAAACCCCCAAACCTAGACCCCTGTAAACCCTACACCCCAAACCTAGAGTCCTATAAAACCTTAAGCCTAAACCCTTTACCCTATAAACCCTAAACCTGAACCTAGCCCCTACACAACCTAAACCCTTTACCCCCATAACCCCTATAACCCCTAAACCCGAAGAAACCTTCACCCTCATAAAACCTACACCTTCCCCCCTATAAACCCTAACCCTAAGCCCCACAAGACCCTAAACCCTATAAACCCTATCCCTAGACCCTAAACCCCTGACCCCTGACCCTAAACCCTATAAACCCTATCCCTAAACCCTAAACCCCTGACCCCTGTATAAACCCTATCCCTAAACCCTAAACCCCTGACCCCTGACCCTAAACCCTGAAACCCTCCCTACACCCCAATCCGTCGGGCACAGACCTGAAGCCCTCATCTGCCGCCGCGTGCCTGTATTTCCGGGGCATTCTTGCCCAGATGCAGGGTGACACTAACATGGATAGGGTTTAGGGGTTAAGGCTTATGGTTAGGGATTGGGGTTTAGGGTTAGGGTCTAAGGCTTAAGGTTAGGGATTAGGGTTTAGGGGTAAGGTTTAGGGTCGGTTTCGCAACATCAAGGGTCCCTGTCGGAAGGTTCTTCTGGGTTTTTGAAGACTGGGAAATGGGACCCTAATGACGAAGAATTTCCAGTAGGTGCGGGGTGCTCCTTTGGGGTCGTCTTGTCAGACCCCAAAATGCTTCGAGTCGCGGGTTGACAAGGGCGCTGCTAAAATTGATAGCAGCCCCTGTCAGAGCTCAAAGAGTCCAGCATAACCACCGTACTGTTAGGGCGGATTGCAGAAGGGTAGAACTTTGATGGACCCCCCACGCAGGAATAGTGACTATAAGGAATAGTAAGGATTGTATTAGGGTCCTCTCATATTCCCATTATATACCACTATTACAGGGTGGGGGGTCCTCCTAACCTAAACCCTAAACCCTAAACCCATGACCCTGAAGTCCTTTATATTCCCATTATACCACTATTACAGGGTGGGGGGTCCTCCTAAGGTAGAATGGGCGTCGGACTCCATGAGACTCTCACTGCAGCAGGCGGAAAGATGTCCAATCGCTGTCTGAAAAACTCGAATGTCAACACTTGAAACCCTGGGTTTAGGGTTTAGGGTTCAGGGTCTAGGGTGAAAATGCAGTGCTTGCAAACAACTAAAATCCAGAACAAAACCCTCAAGCCTGTACTCAGGACGTGATTTCATCGTGCTACATCTTTCACCGCCATCTTGGCGTCCTTCACTGACTCACTGCAGATGGAAGACAATTCCTCAGTTCGATTGTGCAGCTTTCTGGGCATTTTGGGTGCTTTTCATCTCCCCCTAGCAAAAAAAAACTCCGTGCCACCCTAACAACGAACACCCCAATACATCTCACATATATAGTGAGAAAATTTGTTATTCGGCGTCTTGAGGGTTATTACCAGGAAGAAGCGATTATTCAAGGTACATGACAATCCTACGCCAGTCGCGGCTTGTTATCATGAGCCAGATACCGTACCGCATTACATAGACCAGCAAAAGCCCATCATGATTGAGACGCTTGCACTTTTGCATCGCTGAAGCGCGACGCAGTGTTGTCTAAAGCTTTATCATGACGAACAGGACCTTGACTGGAAAAACACATGCCTGAACCCCAGAAGTAGGTAACATAATTGCGCAGAAACCCTAAAAATAACACTGAAGGCCATTGTTCTACATACTTTGGGGGGTCCAGCTAAAGCCAACATCCTAGAGCCCCCACGCTGATATGGAACCTGAAAGGAAACCGTCAGGGAGTTTTCCTTTGCACCCTTAGGGTCTGTACCCTTGGGTTTGGGTCCCTAAACGACGGAACATGGCCCTTAACCAGGGTATCTGCGACCCCGAACCTAGGGCAACAAACGTTTAGGGTACAAACTTACAGTCTTTGAAACGGAACTGGGCAGCGCGATGTCAATTTGTACTTTCCCCAAAATAGGAGGACCCAAATATGTAGCCCCCCTTAAGTAGAACAAACATTGGGTATATGGAGATCTTATTATAATATGCCCAGAGCAATATTCTATCTAGTTAAGGGTCCTAGACCCTAAACCCTACACCCTAAATTGTAGTTTCCACTTCCTCCTCCATTATCCCAATACAATCCTAATATTCTATCTACTTAAGGGGGACTATATATACCCAAAACCCTAATCCGTAAACCCTAAACCCTGATCCCTAGACCCTAAACCCTAAACCTTAACCCTAACACCCCTAAACCCTAAACACTAAACCTTAGGTGGACCCCCCACCCAGTAATAGTGACTATAAGGGATAATAGGGATTATGTTAGGGTCCTCTTATATTCTTATTATACCACTATTACAGGGTGGGGGGTCCTCCTAAAGTATGAGTGCTATGGTCGGAAGGTGTAAGGGGCCTACTGGCAGGAGATGGGCCTGA
>CAJNIZ010025669.1:133975-164070 GCA_905231905.1 Symbiodinium pilosum
ATAGATGTGCCAATGCCGTTTGGCTCATGCATCCCCTGGCCATGGTAGCGGCCACCGTCCCAGTCGAAGTCGTGCAAGCCCTCAACTGTCAGCTCACCACTATGGGCTATTAGACCCTAAAATTCCCTATTAGGACCCTATTAAGGGTAGATTAAGGTACCCTTAGGGTCTAACAGCCCATGGTGGCAGCCGGCTCATCCTCATGCAAATCAGCCTCTGCCTGTAGGCGGTTGGCTTCGGTCTCATCCATTCCCGCTGTGGGGAACCCGTGCTTCATACTAAAGCCCGAAGCCCCCAAACCCCTGACCCAAATTTCCATTCTTGACAGCACCCTAAAAACCCCCCCCCACACCTTTAACACCACAAGCGTCTCAAACAGGGAAGGTACCAAGGAACCTTAGGGGCTGGAAATTTCTAGGCTACGTGTGAACCGCACCTCCTTTGAGGAGCTTGCATCCTACATCCAACACCGAGTTGCTACACTCCTGGAAACTAACATGGAAACCCAAAAAGGGCCCTATAAAGACTACTGTCCTTCTAAAAGGAGACTATATGGGTTTCCATGTTAGTTTGGGGGAGTGTAAACCTCCTAATCACCAGACCCTGGCCCCAATTTCCAGTGGTCACCAAACCTAGGTAGGCCTACTGCGAAGCACGCGATTTCTGGTGTTTTCTGAAGTCAAACAGTATAGGACATTGCTTGGCTCTAACTTAGCTGCCATACCTAGTTCACAATAATCCGAATGAACCCTAGCAACTCTATTACATGTCTATGTCTATGTATGTATTCGCACAGAGGTAGACCAACACACAGAAGTATGTATATCTATGTATTCTGTGTGTATGTATGTAAACTTTTTTGTATGTATATATATATATATACGTATATATATATATACATATACCCGTATAACCCCTTACAACCCCAGAAAGTCCACCAACATATGCATACTCCACTTATAAATGCATATATATATATGTATACCACATAACGAGCATTAGCAGAGTAAGCGTGTTATGCACATGCATATATCTGCATGTAAGACTACATAAAACACATTGCCAGAACAAGTGTGTGCATGTGTATATACAATTATTAATGCATCTGTATTCATACAGCTCATACTTGAAGGGTCAGGGGGGACTTAGTAAGTAGGTTAATAACTCCTATAAGCCATATAATAATCCCAATTATCCCCCTTATTCACCTGCTTACTATGTTCCCCTGACCCTAAACCCTAAACCTTAAACCCTACACCCCACGTACACACCGCACATACCTGGAAAGCACGTTTGGCGGCCTTGGCCTCATTTTCAGCCAGCTTGAGCGTCTCCTCTCATGGTTCTGAGAGCTTGAGGATTAGGGTTCAGGGTTTATAGTGGTTTTAAGGCTTTAGGGTGTTTAGGTTTTTCGTGCTTTTAGGGTTTGAGGATTAGGGTTCAGGTCTTTCAGGGTGTTGTGGTTTCTTTTGGATTTTCGTGTGTTTAGGGCTTTAGAGCTTAGGGCGTTTAGGATTTAGGCGCTGCCCCCACCCAGTAACAATCCTATAAAGGGGTCACATGAAGAGCTGTACATATTGACAATGTAGTCAGTATCGTACTATTGCTAAGTGGGGTTAGTACATAATGGAAAAGCCTGAAGGCTTGGGTTTTGAGACGTAGAGTTTTCAATGTAGAGTTCACGGTTTGGTTGATTATTATGTGGATTGAGGCATTGAATGTAGGCATGACTTGATGGGCTTGCCGGCTGGCTGTTAAGGATTTTAAACTAGGTTACCACAAAATGGGTCTTTAATAAATAATAGGTATTCCTTCTTGGAGTAACTTTAACAGCAACCCACTGTGACGCTTGTTGAGGGGTCAGGCCGCAGACTTTAGAACTTTGGGATTGAGATTCCGCCTGTAATCGTGAAGGAGGCCATGGATGCACTCCAAAAGAACGCCTTTAAAACCATAAACCCTAAACCCCTACAGCCTGAACTCAATGCCTTTAAAGCCATAAACCCTAAACCCCTACACCCTAAACCCTAACCTTAACACATCCATCCAACAATAGAATTACCACTGCCAGGCCTTAGCATGCCAAACTCTGACAGCAGCAAAGGACTAGTCCGTGGCCGTTCCCTGCAAAGCAACCAAGAACCGAACACGAAGCAACCAAGCAACCAGGAACCCTAAGAACAGTGAAGATAAAGTATAGTCCCCCTTAAGTAGATAGAATATGGGGTAGATGGGGATTTTGTTCTCATATACCCAAAACCATGTTCTATCTACTCAAGGGGGACTATAGCACTATTACTGATGTTTTCCTTTTCCTCCTCCTTCTACGGTGTATAGAGTTTAAGGCTTAGAGCTCTTCTTCCTCTCCTCCTCCTCGTGCTGCTGCTGCTGAAGCAACACCCTAAAGACCCTTTGTCGCCCGGTGCCGCGCCTGCAGCTTTGACTTGGACTGCGCCATCTGATGCAATTCCTCAGGTGGGCTATAATGGAGAATCAAATGGAAAATGAAATGGAAACTGGGATTATGTAGGGGATTATAGTCTAAACTCGTAGCATCCCTCTTAATAGGCCCTAAAACCGTCTTCCATATAATTCCTTATACCACTCCCAAGCAAGGAGATTAGATTATAGCTTAGATAAAGGCGCTACAGTTGAAGGATTCGGCCCCAGGGTTTCGGGTCAACATCCCGGTTGCCCAGATCAACCCGACAATTGTGCTCCAGTCAGTTTTAGGGTTTACGGTTTAGGGTCTAGGGTTTAGGGCTTAGGTTTTAGGGGTGTTTACTTGCACCCGCACGCTCGCAAGGACGTACACCGGGGAAACGCGCACTCTTACTTTCCCCAAGGGTCCATGTAGCTATATGGAAAATATTTGGTATTAAAATATGTACATGGGAACATCTTTGAATCCTAGGTAATTACCATATACACTTACCCTAAACCCTAAATCAAATCCTAAGCCCTGAGCCCTAAACTAAGTATATACCTTATACCTACACGGACCCCTTGGGTTTAAGATTGGCTCCACAGCAAGGCATGGCTCTCAAAGGACACTTAGTGAAGGTGAAGTCTTTTCTAAGCCCCCAACCCTAAACCTATGCTCCAAAGTCTAACCCCTAAACCCTGATGCCTATGTAGCCCTATATAGACCCTAACTTCTGAACTCTAAATCCTAAACCCTATAAACCCCAAACTCCAAAACGCCAAAGTGGGTCAACTTGAGCGATTTGAGTCCCTAAACCCAACGCCCAGTCTACGAAACCACAAATGATACCGCAAGCGCCCGGTTGAGGGTGTCGGTTTTAAGGCATAGAGCCCCCTTAAGTAGATAGAACATGGCTTTGGGTATATTACATAATAAGATCCCCATATACCCCATATTCGATCGGCTTAAAGGAACTATAAGGTTTTAGGATGTAAGGTTTAGGCTTTAAAGGTTTCAGGGTTTACGGAGCTTAGGGCTTGGCCCGGTCCAGAATGGTCAAAGAATGCTTCCTCTGGTCCCATGCAAGGATGATAGCAAAAGTCATCGCTTGCGTATTCCTAAACTCTAAGCTCTAAACCGCGCACATCCAACAGTCCAACAGCAAACGCTCCCAAATTGGCGAAGAAAGCTTCCTTGCCATCCGGGGAAGCTCTGAGAGGGTCTGCCTTGGGTTGCCACAGCACTGTAGGGGTTAGGGTTCAGGTGAGGGCCTTCCTTGGGTTGCCAAAGCAGTGTAGGGGTTAATGCTTGCTATGGTTTTCTGCTTGAGAGTGGGTGCTTTGGGCTTGAAATCTGCGCGGGCTGTATTTCAGGGATGTGTTAGTTTCCATAGATTGGGCCCCAACCAAGGTCCCTATATTTCGGGTCTGCGGATTCGAGAAGAAGGAAAGTTAGGGTGCGCGGCCTTTTGCTGAAGACCTTCCCACGAACTCTTCCGCTTTTGCACTCCAGAAAGTTCGAGGCGTGGCCTAAATGTGCGAAGGGCCTAATCCAAACCCTAAAGCCTAAGCTCTGTTTTCCTGTCTAAAGAGCCCTTCACAAAACACCGTACGTTCCAGCTCTGAGCAGCGAAGCCCTCTTCGAAGGACTAGCCACTACTGTTGGGCAAACGTCTGCGTGACTTTCTACAGATGAAGCTGGAAAGTAATGATTCTGTAGCAGAAGGTCTAAGGTTCAGGGCTAAATCTGCATAACTTGGATCATTCCCCCTTACAATAACAACTACAGCAATGGATTGAGTTATAATAGCCCCGTAATAAAGCACCGCTTAAGGGAATGACAAAATCCTGAAAACCAAGGAAACAGTAGTGTAAGGCTTAGGGTGTTTAGGTGTACTCAAGAACCAGTACATAGCCCAAGGGCTTGTCATGGGATACCTTATGGCACGGCGGCTGCAAGAATCATCTTGCCCCGGCGGGGAAATCCTACTAAAGGCCTTTTAGAGGGTTGAGGGTTGAAAGGGTGAGAGTTCCCAGGAATAGGTTCCTGCACTAGAAATAATTACCCATTGGTCCCTTTACGGGGTTTTACGGGTAAAAAATGGGCTCAGGGGCTCCCCTACACTAGAATAGTGAAGAATCAAATGGAGAAGCAAGTGAAACATGAAATGGGAGCTGGGGTTCTTTAGGGCTTTACAGGGATTATGCAACCAATCACCAATATCATGTTGAAGCTGCTCAAGGTGCCCTATACAAAAAATCTACAAGGTACCTAGGGCAACAATATTGGTATGAGTTCAAACTTCTAGATTACCAGCCTCCAGCAAGACTCGCTTCCGCAAGAGATCCGGAAGATACTTCTTACACTTCCTGACCTGCATAGAACAAATTCTGAGAGGACTTTGCTAGCCCCAATGCCCAAAATTAGGACCCTATACGATTACATGATTGTAGGGTCCTGACTTTTGGGGGGTTCGGGCTGGGATTGCCAACGTCCTCTTACTAAACAAAAAGAGGCCGATGGGCCTTGAAGTCCAAGAGAAGCCCACACATGGCTGCTTGGTCGGTTCTTGCGGCGAGTTGCCTGTTTAGGGTCGAGGCTCATAATAGAATGCTTAAAGGACTGGGTCATTCAAATTGAAATTGCTTCCTGGGACTCTCGCGCTCTTTTGGGGCAATCAATTAGGGAGCTGGTGGGTGTATCAAGGGAAATTATGCTCCAGAATGACTCTTTTAGGAACAGGAATTTTGATCAACTACCATGTAATTGTGCTCGGCCCACTCTGCCATTTCTTGATACAATGAGACAAGACCCTAAACCTACACCCCAAAGCCTAAACCCCAAACCCTAGACCCAAGGAGGCAAGTTAGAGGTTGAGTCATTCGTACCAGCAAAAGGAAGAGACCTAGCACCCAGTAATCAAGTACTTGCATTTTTGGTGATAGTACTTAAACCCTAAACCCTAAACTCTATGCCACAACTGCGGTATAGGTTTTGGGCAAGTATTACCCATGTTGGACCCAAGGGGAATTCTGTTGATCAGGCTGGTGGCTTTCGCTCTTAGAGTTGAGGTATGATACAGGGTCTATGTAGGGATCGTCTAAACTCCTTAACAGGGGGTTATGTAGGGGATTATATAGAGGAGTATTATGGGGCTTAGTAAGGGGGTTACTAGGAGTTCAGACTATAGCTCATATAGGGTCTATGTAGGGATAATGGAAACGGAAATGGAAACTACTATTTCGTTGTAGGGCCTAAGCCTATGGACTACGAGCCACAATCGAAATCAGTAGCGTGCGAGGAGTTCTGAAGGGATACCAGGGACAATTCCAGGCACGGAGTGTAGTTGAGGGCTTCGCAGGCCCATGTGAACAAAGCTCGATCGGATTGAGTTTGGGTTTAGGGTTTAGGATTTAATTTGGGATGCATGCCCTACCGGGTCGTGCAAAATAGGCACAGAAATGCAGAGGTGTTCTTGTCATTCCTGTTGTCAAGGCGCTGACGCAGAGGGTGTTCAGGGGCTGGGGAATATCAGCTATAGTGTAAACTCCTAGTATGCCCCTCCATAACCCATGTAGCAGTCCCCTATATAATCCCTCTAAGGAGTTTCGACTATAGCTCATATTGTGTCGAAGGAGCCTGGTACAAGCCTGGTACAAGCCTGCTTCCAAGTTTGGAATGGCTTGTGAAGTATCCAATTTGCAGCTCTCAGGTCAGCAGGATGGATAGGGTAATGTAGGTTTATATAGGGGTATTTTGGGTTTATACAGGGATTCTGGACAAAAAATGGAAACTACTATATTCTAATAGGGTATCGTCTGAGTCTTCTGACACCAAGAAAGCATTCACACTAGTGCGGAAGCAAACCCGCAAAGTTGTGCGTGACTTTGTAGGGTAAGACCGCGGGATAATAGGCAGAGCAGGCATCTATTGGAAACTACCTAACCTAAACCCTAAACCCCATAAAACTTACATCCCTAAACCCTGCACACCCTAAACCCTAATATGTTGTCCGGAAATCGAGTTTCTGCATGGGCGTTTGTTGGAGTCGAATTGGTAGTGTTAAGACCTGCGCAAACACTTGAAGAAATCTTGGTTCCGGGTGGGGCAGGTCCTTCTTCGACAACTCCATTCAATTCTGAATGAACACTGACGTACCAACGTCTCTTAGGGGCAAGAAAGGCAGAAACCTCATGTCAGAGAGAACTACAGCATGACCAAATATGGCCTTGCTTATTAGACAGTTGGCGGTATTGGGAGGACATACCATGCATTCCCTGTAGACCTCAGAGTCCGTCTGGGTATGCCTGCCCCAGCTTGCAGGGGGTCTCTCTTTTTAGGGACCCACACACAGAGATGCCTGTTTGGCACACTCTACATGCCATTCCAGACTCGCCTCCATGGATGATGTAGGCCCTGCCAAAAAGGAAATCTGCTCAGGCCTCCCAATTCCAGCGTGAACCCTCAAACCCTTCACCCTCAAGCTCTACTTCTGTTCTAGCCGTAGACTTTCCGCCGTTTAGGTCTGACCCCAACTACTTGGTTACTTGGACGTTCCGGGCTATTGTAACGCATATACAACTGGTAAGTACGTAACACCCAATCTTTACCATGTCATGTGACTTAGCGGGATTCTACTTGGGTAAGACGTAGCAGGTATTTGGGGCTATAAACACCCTGACCCTTACCCTAAGCCCTAAGCCGCTAAACCCAGAGCCTAAACCCTGAAGTCTGAGATAGTGCAACCCAGGTTCAAAGGTGTGTAGCTGCCTTTTTCCGACGCATTCGCGTCTGCCTTGAAGTCCAGCAAGGTCCCCGTGACGGTAATCTGGGCACCTACCGCAGCGTGTATAGGGTTTGGGCTTAGGGAGAAGTGGAGAGGTCAATTGAAAACAGAACACGACATGGAAACTGCGGTGGTGTAGCGGCTGATAATTAGATTACATAGGTAGTACGCGGAGTTTGGTTATCCCAACCACGGTAAGAAGGACTCCATAAGACCCATCTGGCAATTACAGTAGTCATAGAATCGTTGTATTGGGAGTTGGGATAACCAATCTCCTTCTACTAGTCTAAGCACCCGAAACTCCATTGTATAAACCTAAGCCCTGAAACCTTCCTAAAACGCCCTAAACCAGCTTCTGTATTAAAAATGTCATCCCTCACGCGGCCTAGGCCCTTTGGAGAAGCATCAACTTCACCCGCGCGAGCGGGGCTGCCCTCTAGAAACTCGACTCGTAGGAGCAGGGTTTTGGGTTAAGGGCTTAGGGTCGGTAGGGCTAGGGGTTTAGGGTTTAGGGTTTAGGGCAAGGGAACAGGATCTGTGTTTCAAGTTTAGGGCCTGATGCAGAATCACACGGAAAACAGCATGGACTCGATCCTGAACCCTAAGCTCTATATATACACCCTAAACCCTAAACACAATGAAATGGATATTTGTGTTATTTCAGGAGTTATCATAGGTAATCAAGGAACTTCAGCAACCCCAAAGCTGAAATTAGCACCTTGTGGCTGCCTGTGACTGCCATAGGGTTTACGGTGCAGGGTTTAGGCGCTACAAGTAAACTACGACAACCTGGAATTGCAGCCCAAGCTAAGAACCAAATTCGCTACAATCCTAAACTTTAAACCCTAAACTAAACCCCTAAACTGTATCAGCCGATACGGATCCCGACGACCATCTCAGTTGCTGTCTAACCCCCAACCCTCCTCATGATATGGATGCTTCTCAAAACACACCCGGTGTATAGCTCCTTGAAAGGTAAAACCAAAAACTTAAAACCTAAATCCTAAGCCCTGAAACCATATACCCTAAAACCTTAAACGCATGAGTTCAGTCCATCGCCTGCGCATGCTGTATGCTTTCTGTCAGCTTGTCAACACTTCAAACCAGAAAAGCCCCTTTCCATGTTTTGGAACCCGGATAGGAGGCAGTCTGCACCTTTTTCGGGAACTCATCTTTCAGAATTAGCCCCATAAGAACCCTAATATCATCCGTATTATACCTTACACTCACTATTACAGGGTGGGGGTCCACCTTATCCCTGAACCCTATAAACCCCGTAAACCCTGTAAACCCTATAAACCCTAAAAGAAAAGTTGAGGGCTTCGGGTCGCGATGCCTCCCAGGGGTCCTGATCAGCCCCACCACCACCAGCTGATTTCGCTTTAGGGTTTAGGGTTTAGATGATCCCGCTCAAGCCCCATAGTTCCTGATAACCTTCGTGTAGCCCACTGTGTCACCTATACGACTACCCCTAGACCATAAACCCTAAACTCGAAACCCTAAACTCTAAACCCTAAACCCTAAACCCTGAACCCTAAACCCTAAACCCTAAACCCTACACCCTAAACCCTAAACCCTGACCTAAACCCTAATCCCTAACCTAAACCCTAAACCCTAAACAGAATGCAAGGCCTCCCAAAGAGTGTACCACCCAATGCGTTGTCGTCCCTAGTTCGGTGGGGCTCCGTAAAGCGCATGCTATTGATGGGTTTAGGGTTTAGGGCTTAGGGTTTAGGGTTTGGGGTTTAGGGTTTGGGGTTTAGGGTTTAGGTTCAGGGTTTAGGGTTTAGGGCGCAGGGTCCCTGAAGTACTGTACTTCCCATACAAGAGATGACTGGGGTGCAGGATTTCTTTCATTAACCATATGGGGCTCTCCGGAAATTGTGAGTACCTTTTTTGGGGGGGTCCCCATACTAAAGACAATAATATTTTGGGGGTCTATCTTGGGATCCCAATAATCTTGGGGAACTACCACATTTTCCCCAAACCGCGAAGCTTTGATTTGCATGTCGACACGGGGGCCTTCGATACTGGCATGCAGAGGCGTCTGCCCCTCCACCACCTTGGTCTCATGCACATCTTATTGAAAATTTTGAAGAATGAAGCCCGACCCCCCTTTTTAAATAATCACCGCATTATTATATAATCCCCCCTACTATTTCATCCCCTAAATATTTCCCCTTGCAGTATATTCTTGTTATTATTATATCGGGAATATGTCATATTAGTGGGCAAGGGGGGGAGGTTTAAATAGGGGCAGGGGCTTAATGGTCGTATGTTGAGAGCACAAATCCTTTTGAAATGAGGGGCGTTTGAGGGGACGGGGATTAAGGAAATGACTTTGGATCTTTCCCTAATCCCTAAACCACCATCAAAGAAGTGTGGCAAACTCTCACAGTCTCGAACCCGAAGTGGGGTTTGGGGATTTAGGGTTCGGATATGAGGCTTAGGATTCAGGGTTTAGGAGTTACGGTCTAGGCCCCTAAACCCTGAACTCTAGATCCTAAACCCTGAACCCTAGACTCTAAACTCTAAACCCTCAACCGTAGTTCATAGCAACCCCAAGCCCACTCCCTAAATCCTAAACCCTAAAGACATCTCCATACTGAGATGTATAGTATAAGGATTGCAGTCCGGATGACGAAAACATGTGTGATTTAGAATAAGTTCAATTCCACTTTAAGGCTATTTCTGGCTTAGGGTTTAGGGCCCAATTCCAAAATTTAAGGCCATTCTGGTACTATTCCGGATACAAACCACCATTTAGGGTGAGGTCGCGTGAGGTCGCTTTAAATTATGACCGCTTCTGAAACTCCTGCCCTTCTAAGCGGGGCCTGGGCCTATATGGGGCTTGAGGATCAAATGTTGGCGCCTGAATTGGGACAGGGTCTCAGGGCCTGTTGTGCAGTAGTTCTATAAGCATTAGAACCGCGTTGTATGGGTTCTTCTTCAGTCTTGGCAGGGCTGAGGGATTTTAACAGGCCGTCTGGTGATGGCCCTGAGCCCTCTTTCTAAACAGGCTAAACTAAAGAGTTCCCAATTAATATAATACTTCTCCATTAGCCCGTCACTATCCCTAAATGACTCTACTTAAGGGGGAACCTTGGGGGGTGGGGTGCTCTATAAATGACCATCTGCAAAATGTAGGTATCAAAAACGTCTGGGTATACTACGGAAGACTTCTCCTGTATTCCCTTATTAGGGACACTTTGGGCCTTCCCGAAGTCCAATGGGTTTAGGGTTTAGAATCAGGATTAGGCCAATCCCCCCTGCAGTAGTAGCCCCCAAGTATGGAGTTCATGGGGCTTTAATATATATCTGCAATAATCCTTCGTGGTACCCATTACTCAGTGGGAGATTGACCCCTACAGCCAATAAACTCCCTAATCTCTAAACCCCCTCTACTACAGGCGCCTAAATAATTACAATCTCATTTTGATGTCCATTTGAGGTACGATATACCATAATTATACAAGGTATATGGATAGTATTGGTAATGATTTAGGCCTAGTCCCCCTTAAGTAGATGGAATTTTGCCAATGTGCCGAGGTCAACCTGACAAGTAGATTCCCCTTGTACATGCATAGCAACGCCCATCCTATCTACTATCCATAAACTTTCAACCCTACAGCCTAAGCTTCTAAGTCCCAAACATCGGGGCCTCCAAAAAAAGCATGGCTTACATGAAGTCTTTCACGGCGCTTCCCCAAGCCGGAAGCACTGTAAATCAAGCTATCTGTTCCACGTATACCCGGCTCTTCGTCCTATATCCCGTCATAAGGATCCCCATATATGCTCCCATAAATCAGAAACTACATCCGAAGAAAACAGATACCAACCCCTCACCCCTCAACCCTAAGTCTTCAAAAGCCCTACGCCCTAAACCCTAAACCCTTAAACCCGAAAGCCGTAAGCCCTAAACCCCAAACCCGAAATATCCCTGTATAACCCCTATAACTTTCTTTAAAGGGTCCCACTAAATTTAGGAAACCCCCAAACAGCCCAGGCGCCGCGTTGATGTCCGCCTTGGCCTTCAGAAGATAAAGCACAGCGGTCTCACTGCCCTCCTTTGCCTCAGGTTTAGGGTTTAGGGTTTAGGTCCCTTGGGGCTCTGAAGTGTTGACCTCCTGTTAAGTTAGGAGTCAGACCAAAATTTAAAAACCCTATTAGGCCTTATTAGGCTCCAAATAGTCCTTATTAGCTCCTTAAACCCTGGGGGGGGGACCCTAAAACCTAAACCCTAACCCTAAACCCCTTTTCGGGGGTTGCATTGTAACTCCTATATAAGGGTGCTTCGAATTGGCGGTGTCCCGTGTATACTGCAAAAATAAACCGCATCCCAAGGATGACCCCCCCAAGAAAGGACCCATAGGACAGGGTTTAGGGTTCAGGGTTTAGGGTTTAGGATTTAGGGTTTAGGATTTAGGGTTTAGGGTTTCTCTTTTTTGCAAGACCGTAGTAGATGTTACTTCTTGACATACCTGGCACAGTAGAGTGTATACTGACAAAACCCTAAACCATGCGATGCGAACCAGGGACCCCTAATGGTCCCCTGGTGAGCCTAAACCCTTAACCGCATGTAGCTGTAAAGGACACAAATGTGTGGACTCAAACAGGGAATCCCGGAATACAGCAGGAATATGATAGTAATATACCTCCAAGGATCCCTACTGTCCCACAATGTATGTATGTATGTATGTATGTATGTATGTATGTATGTATGTATATACACGTGCGTATATATTCTGGGCACAGGAATATAGTAGGAAGGTGATTTGGATATGCCTGCCAGACTATCTTGGGAACCCTAAACCCTAAAGCCTGTCTGGCGTCCCCACTAAACCCTAAACCTTTTAGGATAGACTGTGAGGGAGGAGCCTGGTCTGAGTTCAATGTTTGAATCAAACGGTTCCTGTGCTAGAGATTCCTTTGGGGTTTCTATGAAACCCTAAACCCCAAACCCTAGGTCCCAAAACCTAAGCCCGAACCCTAAACTCATAAGTAGAGGGGGGCACGCGAGAGACGGAGAACATGCTGCAATCCTTACTATACAGAGGCCCTCAATGAGGTAGGCCCCAACTATTGGAATCCCCCGACCTACTGTTGATACTGCATGACCCTACTATACTATAGTACCATAATCTCCAACGGGTACAAGGCACTTAGGGTCATGCAGTGTCTCTAGTATTCACCACAGTAGGAAAGATAGCCATGGTTGAAACAATGTTTTTTGCTGTCAGTTGGCTGTGCGGGCAAACATAGCTAGGTCCAGTTTCAGCTGCAGCTTAAGCATCAGGAGGACGGCCCGGCTATGTTAAATACAGTACTATGGTGACACCGGCATACTTTCCCCTAAACCCTAAACACTGAATCGTAAACCCTGTAATCCCATATATCCATCTCTTTCGCCTTTGAACCGTTTTAAGGGTACCCATAAACGTACTTGTGCAACAAGATTGCCACTTCATATCAAACCTCGAGATGACGCCAAGAAATGACACATTCCGAGGGAATTCAAGATGTTTAGGAGTTGAGGGTGTGGGGTTTAGGGGTTTAGGGTTTAGGGCCCATACCCGCAACTACGAAAATGTCTTCCTTAAATCATACTGACAGTCCGCGCAGCATCTAGGGCATGACCTTCAACCCTAAACCCGAAGACCTAACTCGTTGGGTTGGGACCTTACGAGGAAACAAATTATTGGTTCTTAGTAGTGAATAAGGAATATAGTCCCTAATATAAGCTATGTCGACACTCCTAGTATCCCCCTTACGGAGCCCTATGATACTCCCCTAAATCATCCCCTACTGAACCCTCCTGCTAAAGGAGCTTAGACTAAACAAAAAGAACCGAAAGGAGCAGACGGGCCGCGGCCACATGGAGTGGTGTACGCCCGTCTTTGCCTTTGCTTGCAAAGCATTGCCGAGTTAAGGGATTGAGGGCTTTGGGGTTTAGGGCTTATAGTGTTCAGGGTCCAGGGGGTTTAGGGATTTAGGGGTTTGGAGCAACTAGCATTTTGTTTCGCCGAAGAGCCTCTGTGATGCATCAATTCCGATCGTCGGTAGGCACAACTATAACGGGCTTAGGGGTTAAGGGATTTCAGGTGTAGGGATTTTGGGGGTTTAGGGTTTAGGGATTTAGTGCTCGGGTATTTATTGGCCTAAGGATTTGATGGTGCAGGGCTGGAGAAGCCAAGTTTAGGGTTTAGGGTTTAGGGTTGGGAGCTTCTGAGGACTTGTAGTGGGGACTATGAGGAACTGTGTGACACCCGACCCCCCAAATCAGGACCCTGTAGCTATCACATGAATCTGAATACAACAAGTACTTGTAGGCTTGCATAAGATCTTAGAACTGCTTGCCAACTGGGGTCCTTGTAGTAGGGTGTTGCACAGTATCTTGCGCATGCTTCCTTGCACTGGGCTAAATGGGAACCCTCAACACCAAACCCTATAAATCCCAAGCCCTGAACATTAAATCCTGAATCCCAAGCCCTAAAGCCTATGAATCCTAAACCCTAAGCCCTCAACAAAACATCTTAAACCCCAAGCCCTGTAAACCCTTAACCCTGCCTGAACCCTCAACTTAGCCTATACATCCTAAACCCTTAACCCTGGTAACCCTAGAACCCCTAGAGCCACAAACCCAAAGCCTCATACCCCCCTAAACTCGTTAATCCCTGAGGCCTATAGATCCTAAACCCTAAACCCTAAACTAAACCCTAAGCCCTAAACCCTAAACCCGTTGGCGCAGCAGGGCCGCAAGGCGCATCGAGCTCACAGCGGGCAGCTAGCAGAACTTTCCTGGGCTTTGCTTGTGGTGGGGGTTTGGGGGTTAGGGGATTTCGGGTTTAGGGTTTAGGGGTTTAGGGTGGTTTAGGGTTCAGGGTTTCTGGGGCTTAGGGGTTTATAAGGCTTAGGGTTTTACTTTTACTGCTCGGGTTTGCGGTTCATTCAGGTTTTTGATCTCAAAAAGATCCTCAAATTCCCTGTCCCACAAGACGAAACCCAACGCCAACCCACAGGAAATAATGAAAGTTGAAATTTAATAATAGGGCGATTGGGCAATCCGCAAGGGCAACCTCTATAGCCCATGCTTCTACTCCTGAAAGTCCCTACGAGCACCGCGCTTGAGCAAGCCTGCCTAAGGCTTAAAGGGAATCACAAGAGCTCAAAACGGTTTAGGGCCCTAAGCCCTGAACCCTAAATCCTAAACCCTAAACCCTATATCCTCAACCCTAAACACTAAACCCTAAATCCTAAACCTCTAGAGGGGTCTAGGGGTTTAGTCCCAGCTGCAGGGCCGGGATGGAATTCTTCTGCGCCGCCACATGCATGGGCCGGAATCCGTTGGTGGAGGTGCCTAGCTAAAGGAGCAAGGTACATAGGGTTCAGGGTTTAGGGTGTGGGGTTTAGGGTTTCAGCAAGGTACATAGGGAATACGGAGGGATTATATAAATAGGGGGTTTACAGGGTCATGGGAGTCATGGAAAAGAGCATGGAAACTACTATTTAGGGTTTAGGGTTTATGGGTATGGGGCCCCGGATAGGGTTCCGGACTAGTTCCAGATTGCTGAAGTTGTAGGTATGATGGCGGGGTTACCTGGTATGCATGCGGATGTCACAGATGACCTAGACAACGTCATACTGAACTTCTGTAACCCTTGCAAACATGTACCATTGTTTAGACAGCATGACTTGCGCAAAACCTTACCCTAAACCTGAAGCAACCCTAATGTAGACCCGTGATTAATAAAAACCCTCCTTTTGAGGGCCGAGATAATACTATCCCTATTAGAATCCCTATTAAGGAAGGTTTTCTTTTTATCATTGGTCTACATTAAATCCTAAAAGGAGAGCAGAGCTTGGGAAATCTGGTAAACCCTAAACCCTAAACCCTCCACCCTAAACCCTAAACCCTCAACCCTAAAGTCTAAACCCTCCACCCTAAACCCTAAACCCTAAGCCCTCAACCCTAAACCCTAAACCCTAGACCCTAAAGTGCATCCAGAGAGCTTTCCTTGAAATCACCATGCTCGGCCACAATCTTCCTGAGGGTCTTTTCCTAGGCGGCCAGGCAGCGGCAGCAAGACACAAACAAAACTAAACCCTAAACCCTAGACCCTGAACCCTAAACCCTAAACCCTGAACCCTAAACCCTAAACCCTAGCCCTAAAGCGCTTTGGGGCTTACATATTGGGTCTCTAGGTTGGAAACTGCACATTTCAAGGCCTGAACAGCTACCCTAAATCCTCAAACCCGACACCTAAACCCGAGGCCCTAAACCCTAAATCCGCGTGGGCCTACATCTCCCAGGTTCCTGGAGTATGCCTTTCCTCCCCTAGGATACCCCCTACATTTGCTGATTTCCCAAAATTAAGGGTACTTGGAGGCCTTGTTCAAAGGATTGTAGCGCTTCGGGGTCTATATTGGGTTCCGATGATTTCTTCACTCCGCTTCTCTCTGCCCCGTAATCCTTAACCCGTGAATCCGCATAGAACAATCCTGTAAACGCCAAATTCCGGCACTTGTCTGTTTTCACGCCCCTCACCCCCAGCACCATGAGGAGCAAAGGTTCATCTTCCAGAGTCACAGCTGCCGCCAGCGCACCTGGGATAAACCTGGTGACATCGTGGCCCCCTAGGAAACCCTGGATTCAGTATATACATGTTTACTGAAATCATACTTCAGGAAACGCGTAGGGCCCCATATTACGGGCCCATAGTTGAGAGCATATTGTACCGAAAGTCTAGGGTTTGCTGATTAGGGTTCTAGGGTTTGGGGCTTAAGCTGTTTTGTTTTTTTCGTCTGCAGGTTGGGAAGGTCTGCAGTCTACTGCTTGCTATCTATGGCTTAGGGCCTGGGGTGTTGCCTAGAGCTTTTCTAGCTATTCATAAGAACTGAGAATCAAATGGGACAAGGAACATAGGATGCAACCTGGTTTCATAAGAGGTTTGAAGGTTTGGGGGCTTAACGGAGGACATGATCTGGGTTGCAAGATTTGGTGTGTATCACCATTACTTAGGGTTTGAGGGGGTCATTTGGGCTTTGAAAGTTTTAAATTAACGAAGTTTGGGTACCCTAAGTAATGGTAAGTTTATATCTATATGAGCAATAGTCTAAACTCCTAGTATCCCCCCTAATAACCCCTATAATACTCCCCAGTATAATCCCCCTTATAACCCCCTTTCAGGAGTTTAGACTATAGTACATATGGGCTTGAGGGTTTAGGGTTTCAGCGAGGCTTTGAGCCCTCCCCTGCCCCCACACATACACACGCCAGTAACAAACTCAGTATACCCTTACCTAGGGGGATTCCCCCTTACAGTAACAGTTACCACAAGGGGTAATAGGAGTTATAATGGCTTAATAAGGCCCCCTTTAAGGACAGTTACTGGGTGGGGGAATGACCCAACCCTTACCCAACAAAACAGACCCCTGCTGCAGGTACACATACTTCTACAAGCTCTTAATGTGAAGAGTCTACGGTTTAGGGTTTCGACCCTAAACCCTCGAGGTACCAGTACCCGGAAGGGCTCCAAAAGGGTATGGGCGGTAGAGAGGTTGATCATAGGGATCCGAACTAAAGGTTGTGTAGGTTCAGGTTGAAAATTTGAAAATTGACGCCCAGTCTTTAGAGGCATTCAGCAGGGAGAAGCGGCAGAGGCTTACGTTCTTCAACAAAATTTGGCTCAGTGAGGGTTTCAGGCAGTGCTCCCGTCTTAAGTAGGAACGAAACCCTGAGGGTCCAGGGACCCAAATAATGGGGCTTCAGGGCCCAAATATTGAAAGCTGAATGGTATTAACACCCCAAGAATTGGGTCCGTGAACCCTTATGGACATTCCCTGTGCTAGTTCCGTAAAAATCATCAACTGCTTGTGTAGTTGCACGCTGGGGAGGTGGTTTGGTTGATGTCTTATCACAGGGTTTAGGACTTAGGGCTATAAGGCTTAGATTCCTAAACCGTCAACCGGGTTGTCCCTTAAGCCGTTTGAAAATTATATACTGTTAAGGTTCTCTACAGAATAAGAAGGCGAAAAAAAGATCCCGAAGAACAACCCAGGTAAGCGTCAGTAACAGGTTTGCTGCAGCTTCCCTAAGTCCGCGGAGACGCAAGCTTCCGAAGAATCACGCGTTCGTCGGGGGCAGGGGGATGGGGAATGCCAACAACAGATGTTATAACTGTACTGTCAGTCTAGGGTTTACGCTTTAGGGCTTCAGAGGAGCACTAACCTCCTTTTGACCGATAATCCAGAAAAAAATGTGTTGTGATTACCTCAAAGCCCTGTTCCTATCATTCACAAGGTAGTCGAAACCCTAGACCCCTAATTCTTTTTGCATCCAGCATGCAACGCATTAGGGCTCTGAACCCTAAAACCTAACACCACAGAATCATGGCCTAGCCTACGCTGGATGCGAACGTCCACGTCGGCGTAGCCCTTGCACTCGGCGGGTGGCTTCACCTGAACAATGCTCTCAGTCTAAATAGGCTTGGGGCTCGTTGTTGTTTTTAGGGATGTGTCTTTTGACTTCGTGAATCTACAATTTCCACAGCTCCTACTGTAAGCACCTTAATCGGTGTTTGTAAGTAGACTTACTAGAGTCAAGCAACTGGAGCCTGAGGTTCTCATCCGGTGATCACTTCCCTGAGATAACAACCCTCCAGCCCGCCAAATAAACGCGACTAAACAATACTATCATGTTTCGAGTGGACGATTGATCATCAGAGGGGGGGTGGGGCCGATTATTTGGGTGAGGTGACAAGGTACATGCTTTCTGAACACTAAACCCCAAACCCTAAACCGCTACCTACCCGCGAAAGGCTCGAGAAATCCCCCTCATATAGGGTCTCTGGTTTAGGGTCCACTTTAAGGGCCCATACTTCCGAACTCTACAATTGCCGCCAACATCACTCTGAGGTGTGTCTGAAGTATCCTATACCGTAGTTCTACAAAGAGCGAACGACCATGACGTTGGTAATTCAAGATACTACATCCAAAAGTCCCTCATACTGCCCGCCTTGTCCCAACGGTCAGCCGGCGTGCTGGCCAAGAAGTGAAGGATTCGCTTCCTGAGCTTGAAGTTCATCAGAGATGGGTGTTCAGTTCATTGCAATAGGGTTTGGTATTTTTTCAAGAGTGGTGTATGTTACACTCATTTTTTGTCGGGATATGTCTGGCTTCTACAGGCATGTCTTTTTGGTGGTGGAAGACTTTGAAAATACGACTCATTTGAGGTTTACTGGGTTTGGGGTTTCGGAGCTTGAGCCATTGAGCGAGAAGAGAACTTACAAACAGACCCAATAGCCTAAACCCCTAACCCCTATAGCCTAAACCCGAAAGCCTGGACCCCTAAAGTCTAATCCCTAAACCCTAGACCGCTGTTAGAGGTCTTCGTGCCTTCCAAGAAACTTCTCACCCTTTAGCTGGCCGCTGCTAGTTCTGCTGCAGTGGTGCGTAGGCACTGGGTCCAGTGGTTTGAAGCTTGAGGGTTCCGCTGTATATATATATATATATTCCAAATATAACTCTCTTCAGGGAGTTTAGACTATACCTAAACCCTAAACCTATAGCACATACCTTTGCCCCAAGAGCCCCTAAACCCTCCCCACAAAAAGCCCAGCACAGCAGTGGGAGCCGCAAGGCACGTGGATGATCTCAGCATTTGGGGGTTTAGGGTTTAGGGTTCAACCCTAAACCGTCCCTGTTGATATCAATTGGAAAAGCACATGAAAAATGAAATGAAAACTGGGGTTAGGGATCAGATCTTACGGCTACGGTTGGCTGGGATGATCTTTTGACTTCATAGCATCCTCAACAATTTCTAGCATAGGCCCTGTAACTCCTGTTGCTGACTGGACTTGCTAAGTCAAGAAAGCGTCCAAGAAATCCTACTGTGGATGGAGGAAATCTTGCGCCACCCTATCCACACAATCTTGGGCATGGCAGCACTTCGGGATCTTCAATGCAAGATTTCGCCTGAACCCCCTGAACCCCCTAAACCCTAAACCCTGCGTCAGCATATCCTTTTGAGAAGCTCCTCTGTTGAATCCCCACAGAAGAACCCCGCATACAGAACCAAAGGAAAAGGAAGTACCCGGGTTAGGGCTTAGGGTTAATGGTATAGTCCCACTTAAGTAGATAGAATACAGGGGTATATGGGGATCTTGTTATATACCCAAATCCATCTTCTATCTACTCAAGGGGGACTATAAGGTTTGACGTTAGGGTTTGCATCTTAGATGCAAATTACAGATGGGCAGTGTACCGGCGACTGGTCTCCAATAGGCTTGCTAGACCACCTCAGACTCCTACGAGTTATTGTTTAGGGTTTAGGGTTTAGGGGGAGTCAATATGGGAGGAACATGGAAACCAGCCAACTCTATCCTACCACATGTACACCTGGTTGATATACCCACTAAGTCACAACTGGTTCCTAAACCCCAAGCCCTGTGTGTCCAAGTATCCAACTCTGTCCTACAATCACTAAACCAGAATCCCACTCTGTCCTACATTGCTAAACCAAAATCCCAAGTACTCAATTCTTGGGTACATGGACCCTCAGGGTAAGCCATGTCGGTACTAATATTTTGAGAACCTAAACCCTAAATCCTAAACCGAGCTGCTTGTTCTCATCCCGTCCGGCCTCCGACTTATTCACGGCCACCTGCGCCCCGATAGTACACTGCTCACACTAGGTGAGCTGTAGTGGTAGTCTCAACTACTTATACAGGGGTAATTAAGGGGGATACTAGGAGTTCAGACTGTAGCTCATGTAGGCATATTACGGCCAATTATGAAGCACTCGTGTTCTAGAGGGGTCTATACATTATATCAGAATGGGTAGGGTTTAGGGCTTCGAGTAAATAATGTAGGGTTGAGGCATATTACGAAACACCAGCGTTATCCACCACCGGGAATATCCAAAAATGTAGGAATTGCCTGCAAAGGTTCACAGGAGAATTGCTTTGCGCGCAATTCAAGCTCAAAAATACCTAATCCCTCAACCTTAAACCCAGAAAGTAGCACCGCAGTCCTTAGTGGCGAAGCTCTAGGGACCGTGAATGAAACATCCGAAATCGTGATTCCTGTTTAACTTTCAGCTGAAGCATGTGAGCCTTAATTAATCCCCCCCACCAAATATTAAAACCCCTAAACCATCCCACCCGCTAGTATCAAATAGTCGTTTTGTGGCATACTGTAGTACATGGCATGTAGTGAATGTTGGGGAGGGGGGGAGGTTTCACTGGTAGGGGGAGTATATGGAGGATAGGGGATTTGCCGCTTCGTGTCTAACAATATGGGCACATCAGCTACACTAACCCAAGCCCGTCCTGATGTTGATGCATGCATGCCCTGAGCGTAATGGAATAGAAAGGACTTCGGGCTCTAAGGTTCTCAGGGTCCTACAGGAGTCTCAGTACCCCCGACCCAAAGGACCTGCAACCCTAATGCAGGCGCGCGCCTTGTAGCCCTTGATGTAGAGATGTATGGGAAACTCTGCGGGAACCTGTGCATCCTCAAAGTGGCTTCCGTTGTCCTTCGCTTCAGGTGGGTTGATGTAATCGCCCCCAACTGCTGGAGCATTCCCCTCCTAAATTGCATGAGAGCCTGCAAAGAGTCCCTGCGTCCCTGCCCAAACACTTTTCCAAGGGCGTCAGGTCTGTCTCGTTGGAATGAGGAATAGTCTAAACTCTTAGTATCCCCCTTAGTAACACCTATATCAGTCCCCTAGATAATCCCCCATATAATCCCGACATAATCCTCTTTAAGGAGATTAGACTACCGCTCAAATGAGGAATAGCCAATCTCCAGACCTAACAAACTCAGGCCGACCTTTGGAAGATAGCGACGACAAAAGGATTCTAGAGGGTTCCTTGGGTTTCGCGTTTAGGACTTAGGGTTCCTTCTTGAATGAACCACACCCCCAAATCCTAAATCCTAACGATAGAGCACACTGCACAGAAACGGTCTGCCGACCCCTGAAAAAGCAGTAAACTAGGGTAGGTAGGATTAGGGGCTCTAAGCCCTAAACCCATGTTTTCCGAATTTATGAGGCTTATGTCGGGATCAAGGGTGAAAAATATCTTTTGAAACCTACCCCTGTAACACCCACAAGTAAAGCCTCTACAACCACAGCTCCAGCTCAGTCCTGCAAGATCGCGGGCTTGTCCTGGGTTGAGGTTTACTGGCCAGGACTCTGCAATTACCATCGGTGATGTCATGTATGCCCACGAGTAGGGTCCATACCAGGACTCGCGGGCTCTTGGGGTCTATAGTCCCCTTAAGTAGATCGAATATGGCTTTGGGTGAATCATAGTAAGACCCCAAGACCCCCACATACCCCATATTCTATATTTAAGGAGGGCTATAAGCCTTTCTTCCACTCTAGCGGCCGTTTTGTCGCGGGAAGCTGCCCAGATGGGGAACTTCACCATGGGGGTGGCAAGGCGTAATGTAGGGGCTTCTTCACAATAGTGGGGTTTCCGAAAATTAGGGGTACCATGTTGGGGGTCCCCATATAAAGGATAGTAGTATTTGGGGGTCTATATTGGGGTCCCCCTGTTTATGGAAACTACCTTATATGGCTCAGGGGTAGAATACTGCAGGTACACAGCGAATGTCACAAGAGAATTGAAAACCTCAAATATGGAAGTTGTCCACATGCGGGGGTTGCCAAGATTATGGTCCTCTTTTGAACTGACCTATAAGGTAGTTTCCCAAAATAGGAGGACCGCAATATAGACCCCAAAATACTAGAGTCCATATTATGGGGACCCCCAAAAAGGTACCCCCCAATTTTGGGAAATCCTTGTATTTTAGGGCGGTATTCTACTAGGGACCTTCCGCAGAAGTTGGGTTTGCGGGCCTCCTCCTGGGCGTTCGCTTCCATGTGATGTGTGCGTGTGTGTGTGTGTGTTTTTTTTTGGGAGGGGGGGGGAGGGTTTACGGGTGTGCAGGTTCTATCTTCTCTTCAGTTCTGAATGGGGGGCCTGCGTGTTCAAAGGCTTGGGCCCCACTACTCTGAAAGTGCAAGCTTCATGCAACGCAAAACTTCTGCTTCTTTTTTCAGAGAATAAGATTGCGGCTTCGAAAAACAACTTTCACCACCAAGACCACGCGAAATTGATTTCGGTCTGGCTTTTGCAGAATCTACTGGTACCGTTACAAACTAAACTCTCGATCTCATCATGAGAAGATTACTCGCTGGGCTTCGGGGGCCAGCATTCTGGGTTATACATGGGTTATATAGGGTTATCTTGGCATAATGGAAATGAAAATGGAAACTACCATTCTGGACTATATCCCAATTCTTGGTAGGGGTAATTCCTTCAGGGGACATACTTTGTTGTCATCACTCTTCACCCTTTTTCAAGGGTTCCTGGGTGAACGACTCACCCGAAGATTGAACCGTACACTGTCGCAACATAAGGCCGTACTACCTTCTGATGTCGTCCCTACATTATGTTGTTCCTGCATCTCCCCACTTCGCGAAGCTTCGCATATCCCAGAATTAGAACGCCCAAGGATTTCAAGAAATTTTAGAATGATACGCAAACCCCTAGGAAACCCTCAAACCTTTACACTTAACCAAACGGTTTTCGCAAAGCACCATCAAGTCAAGTCACTGCATCGCGGCACCATGCCGCTACGTCGAAGGCATGGAATACCCCCTTGTCCTGCAACTGGGTCTTCTTCAGGTCACCTAAAACCCTCTTACAGGGAGCTACCCTGGACATCTCAATAGTAAAAACCGATCATACATGATATGTACTTTCGCTCTTTGGACGCCTTACGTAATTTGGGGGAGATATAGATACCTAAACCCTCCTATGTAGTTCCTTTTTGGGTTGTATATTATAATCCCTTACCCAAAAACCATAACAAACCCAAAAAGGAACTACATTGGAGCCCTTGGGTATACACACCGTATACCGTTTCGAGCTTTGGGTTCCCTCCAACGCCCAGATTCCTGGTTCTTGGGTGCAGGGTTTAGGGTTTAGGGTTCTGCGTCGTGGGGACGGCTATACAGGAGTATGTCCAGATTATGGTAGGGATCCATTCGTGAACCCTGCACCTTGAACCATGGCGTTTGGGATTTACGGGATCAGGGCCGACATGCTAGGGTTTTAGGAATTCGAGTCCGCAGGGCTCACCTACAATGTGACAAGAAGCTTTTGTATCCCGTAGAGGAGCATCCATCATCTTCCGCTGTGTGGACGTCTCCCAAGTCTAAACCCCTTGAGCCTAAACTGAGCAACCATAAACCCTGAAGCTCTCAACACCAAGCCCGAAGCCTACATACGACCAGTGCTATTGCAAAGCAATATTAGCGTTATCCAGAACATAGCCGGAGCGTTCCTCTACCCAACCGCAAACCAGTCGTAGTATAAAGGATCTCCAACCCAGAATCAAGCCTAGACAGTTTTTTTTAGGATTCCAATTTCGAAGAACCCACAAAATATGGCGTGCGCCTACTCAGCGAAAAAGCACAACTAGCCTGGACCAAGTCCTGGTGGTGCAAGTATATCATCCAGGACCCTCAGCCCTGAACCCGTGACACCCTAAAACCCTTAACCCTATCACCCTGACAGTAGAATGAAGGGTTCCAGGGTTGGCTACGACATTAGGACCGCAGGCCTGGAACCTTTGAAGTAAAGGATCCAAGCAGGAGCCTAAGCCCTAAACCCGGTTTAGGTTTTAGGGTTTGGGGTTTGAGGTTTTAGGGTAAACCCTCCCGTCCTTTGGCAAGTCTAAAGTAAGGGTGACTTCCAGCAAGCACCAGGTACGTTCCTCAGCAGCCCGATGGCAGTCCCCTAAAAACTCAACCCCTCCAGCGCTTGGGGGAATCCAACAAGTTGGACGACCTCTTGAGGGGTTTAGATAGGGATGTTTACGGCTTGGGGATTCACAAAGTTGGGCGACCCTTTGAAGGGGTTAGAGAGGTAGCTATGTAACATTGCACCAAATATATATATATATACACATGTACATATGATTAGTATCAGGGTTGTTGGATTCGGGGTTTAGGGTTTAGGTTTAGGGTCATGCCCTTGGTTGGGGGTCTCGGATTTCGAGGTGATAGCCTTGGTTTTGGGTTTCCCGTTAGCGTTGGCTCGGAGTTTCGTCGCAGTTCCGCGGCCAAACGGAAACAGCTTGTGCTTCAGCGGCCCTGCTTTTGTGTTCTTCCATTAATGAACGTGCGTCTCTTGGCCACAATCCCTCCCACAGTTCCCTAAACCCTAAACCCAGAGGGTCCAAGTACCCAATAATTAGGTACTTGGGTTGGGGGTAATAGTAATTATAGTATAGGTTTTGGGTGAGTATATGATTCTTGGGTACTTGGACCCTTAGGGAAACCCTAAACCCTCTGTCCGAACCCTACGCCCCCAAAACCACGCAACGGATCAACCCTGAGCCAGCAACCTAGGCCGCAAAACGCGGTTTAGGGTTTAGGGTTTAGGGTTTAGGGTAAGTCCAAGCCCGACGCCCGTTTCGAACGCCAGCAATGCTGGCCTGTATTACCCTTATTATGGCCCGTATATGTACCCCATAGTCACTATATAACACTAAATAATGATCTTTAGGGGTTTAGGGTTTAGGGGGTTATATTGGGGGTAATGGAAATAAAATGGAAGCTACTCTAGCGTATATTAGGGTATATGTTGGAGTTACCTATCCTAATCCCCAAACATGAATCCTTGGTGCATCAACCGTTGGGAATCGCCAAGGCGCCAAGGCTGTCCCGGCACTATCCAGGAGCAAAAGAGTTCCCACACACTTCGGGCTAAGCAGCACCTGTTTTGCATGGAAACATCATGGTACTACGGAAACCCCTAGAAATCACGGTAGAAGTTCTTGTTTAGGGTTTAAGGTCTAGGATTTGGGGCTTCTGGTGATTTGAATTCAGGGGCCTACCCTGCTCAAAACTAACCTGGAAGCTCATATAACTCTCTTCCCAAAAGGTACCGGTAGTCTGAGGTTTCATGTTGGCCTAAGGAGGGCCAAGGCTTTGCTTTGGAAGGCGTCAGGCGGAATTCCGCTAACAATTGAGGCTTCGCATTGTGGATTTAGGATGGCTTAGGCATGCGTTAGGGTTGAGGGATTCAACCCCTAAACTTTAAACAGCAGTCTATGTGACTCTGCGGAATATCTCCGAAGCCATGACATGACATGTGATGCTAGACACTTAGGATAGTCCGGGCTTGCTTATTCCAACCCCAAACCTGCAACCCCACATCTGAAAACCCAAAGCCCTAAATCCTTGGGCGGGGTAGTGCACTGGCTTTCATGCAAATTGCTTTCTCAAATCCGTTCTTAAACCCTAAGCACCGAATAGAACCATCGTAGTTCCCATTTCTTTTTCGTATAGAAGCACCTAAACACTGAATATTCCTATCATAGTTCCAATTTTATTTGAAACGCATTCACAGACCCTAAGCATTGAATCGCCAAATCATTTTCTTTTCGAAGCCTTTCTGAGCCCTCTAGCACTAATTTCATCGTAGTTTCTGCTTTTCTCTTCCATTGTTAACCCGTACTACCATAAAATGACAATGAGTGGCCGGTAGGCTACCACACCGCTTGCAATCGGAGTATGAAGGCCTAGGCCGAAGGATCAGAAATCCTGCAAACTGAGGTTGTGTCAGACACACATGTCACATACATCCTATTTGCCTCCAGCTCCACAGGAATGTAAGCGATGGATCTTTCACAGAAGCTTTTAGCAGATTCGCATGAATTTCCAACAGCCCCAGCACATAAGCATGCAATGTCGGGTTAGAGTTTAGGGTGTGCCAACATACGGGTACTTGAGCCCCAGAAAACAAATACGGGCCGGCCGGTGTTGGTAATTCAAAGCTACGACCTGACAGTGCAAGCCGGGAAGTTAGAATAACAGCTATGCTGGATCCCAGTTACCAGGGGATCCTCAATAAAGGGAAGTTGTTCAACACCTATCCAGTTATTGACCGTTTTCGGTGGGCCCAATGAAGACAAGTGTTCTGCACATTGTTCTGGACCTAGAGCCATGAAGTGTAGGATCAGCCTTTCTGTTGACACAGCGCATCTGTTCGCATACTTGTTATTGCTCCCATCTCCTCCAATTACGCGGAGGATATCTAAGCTTTCTCCTTGTACGAGTTTGCTCATAGGAGCCCATTTGAAATATTGTCTGAACTCCTTAGAGGGGGTTATATGGGGACTATATAGGCATGATAGGGGTCACTAAGGCTAGTCGTTTGGACTATATCCATTTATTTTGGAAGCTTTCTGTTGCTGCAGAGGCTCCCTTTTTGGCTGGGGTGCCCGTGCGCTATAATGAGCATCCCACATCTCCTCCCACTCAATACCTAAAATGAGGGCAAAGGTTTGGGGTTTAGGGCATATCTCCGGGTATTTCCTTGTTCTGTAGGAGGACCCGGGAAAATCCTACAAAAGCCATGAGCTTCTTTTGCCCGCCAAGCTGCTTAGGGGTTCCGGGAACTAGTAAGCTTATAATTCCCCGTAAGTAGATAGAATATGGGGTATATGGGGATCTTATTATAGCATACCCTAAGCCATATTCTATCTACTTAAGGGGACTATAAGTAGGAGGCACAGTAAGAAACAGTAGTGCTATCTGGCATGTGAACTACAAGAGGCTGCCTGGGAAAGAATCCACCTCCCCCATCCCCAGGGTCCTCAAGAGGGTTTGTTTAGGGTTTAGGGTTTGGGGTTTAGGGTGTTTGGGGTTTGGGGTTTAAGGTGTTTAGGCTTTTCGAGGGCAATTAGACTTAGCTAGTGCCACTCTTTACCAGCTCCGGTATGTCCATGCGCGGTCGGCGAAGAATGCAAGTCAGGGACGGGAATCTCCAACACCCAGTCCCGGTGACATTGCAGACGCTTCCCCGGCACCCCTTGTGGTCCACTGCAACCCTAACCTGGACTTTGTCAACAGGTTTTTCCAGTCAGCTCTCATCTTCAGCAGATACCATCATCATAACCTCAAACCCATACTCAACCAAGATACCCTCTGACTGGTTTCCACGAGGTTTCGAATTTATTGTTTAAGGGCTCAAGCCGCCAAGGCGTCCAAACTCAGGCGCCTCAAGTACTGACGTCCTTTTGCAGTCCTCGTATGCAAGAATGCCTTAAGATGCAAGATACACGGCAGTCAGAATGTACACATATAGTGCCACACGAACACAGAGATCCCTACAAAAGGATTTAGAAAGGAAAGCGGAGTGGTTCCTGCATCTTCAACCTTTTCAACTTCATCGTACGGAGTGGTTCCTGCATCTTCAACCTTTTCAACTTCATGGGACGGAGTGGTTCCTGCATCTTCAACCTTTTCAGCTTCATCGGACGGAGTGGTTCCTGCATCTTCAACCTTTTCAACTTCATCGTACGGAGTGGTTCCTGCATCTTCAACCTCTTCAACTTCATCGTACGAGAGCCAGGACTGCCAAGAGGAAGAATTTGACTTCAACCAACGGCAGGCCGCATCCAAATGAGACCCGTTAGTTTTCACATCCATCATCATGGAGTTCAAATCCTCAACTTGGAGGTGGAAGCTTCGGACCAAGACTTCAACACTGGGCGCCAGCACAGACAAGTCTTGACTGATAAGCTTTGAGATGGCATTACCCTCCAAGGATGATCGCTTGTCTCCAAGATTCCTTAGCCCACATTACCCTAGGAAGAAAAAAGTAAAGGAATGCCATACCCCAAGAAGTATAAAGGATCCCTAACATTGATCCAGATTCCGTGCGTTGGAGTCATACTCTGGGAACGTAATCTTGACAGGGTCTAGGTCAAGAAAGGTTTGATCAGGGGTCCACCAGTAAAACGCGCAGGTTACGCGTCTAGGCAGCTGCGACCAGTCTTTTGCAACTCCTAGCGCCAAGGGCATGTTGAAAGAGGTTGCCTTCTGCATAACCTCGTCCAACATCCATCCACTACCTCACTTCCCACAAGCGCAAGTTTCAACCAGCATGCACCTACAGTATCTACAAGCTATGACAAACTCGAAACTCCAAGAAAGCTGAGCTTGCAGAAGCAAGGCACCTCCAGTGAAATAAGGCACGCACTGTGAGGCATTGTCTCTACAGGCAGGAGCTAGCCAAAAGTAGCCATCCGGACAATGTGCAACAATCCGATTCCCGGAAAGCCGTCGGATTCCGTCCTCATCACCAGTGATGTTGACGTAGAGTTCGTTCGGGTAGTCCATGTAGAAACTGGTTTCGTTGCATGGATAGACACTGCTTCGATCGATGCTAGCAATGCTATCAAAGAAAAGCCCTGGCTGACTCCTGTTCCAACCAAGATAGGAGTCGAGCATTGCTCCTTATATAACTCTTTTGAACCGTGCTGGAACAGAAAAGTTATGAAAGCCTTCTGGCAGCAACAGTACCAACATGAACAACAAAACATAGAATACTTTAATGCCATAATAATACTACAGCACTAATAATGCTATAATCATACTATAACAACACCCTAAACCCTAAACCCTAAACCCTAAACAGTGTCCCAGGCTCCAGCTTCCTGGAGTGCTGTTCTCTGCACGTCCTTGGGTATGAAGACAGACTCCTGACCGACGTAGCCCATGCTGCCGGCATTGATGGGGGCCATGGCTGGAAACTGCGCTTGTAACTCAGCCAAATCTGATGCGAACCAATTCTCCAGGTTGATATGATGGTAGGTGATTGGCTGCCCACACCCACGGTCCGCCACGGTGGTGGGATTCGAGCAGCCCATCAGGGCATACAAGGCGTCCGAGCCACTTCCTGTACCTGTTTCGGTAACGTTGTAACCCAGCCTCTCCTCTATCAGGATGCGGAGCACGGAACTAGAAATTTGAGCCGCTAGATAATTATTGACCCAAAGGCCAAGTGGGTATATTTCACCGTTAGCTTGGCGAAGGTTGCGCTTCTGGTTGACTGGCAATGTATCCGGAAAGCACGTTGGGACACCGATGCTGATCATGGAAACCACCACGCCCAGGGCTAGCTTGCCGGAAGTGCGTGAGAAAAGCATCATTCGCCGAGCAGGGAACTAAATCACCAAGTGCTGGGACCGAACGGCTTTCGCATGCTGCCGGCTTGACAGGACTAATTAGACTGGAATAGATCAGCATGTTTTGTTATGGCGGAAAATACGATATATAAAGCTAAAACATAGCGCACGAACCAGGGAGGAAACGCACACCTGGCATTCGTGGTCTTGGTTGGATGGCAGCTTGTCGACAACACCCTGCTCCTCAACCCTGCAAACGAAAAGGTAAATTGGAAAGCTTGAACCCCAAAACCTTGGATCCTGGGCTAGTTTAAGGTTTCGGTCTAAGGTTTCGAGCTCTAAACTCTGAACCCTGAAGCCTAAAGCGTGGGGATCTCTAGCTGCATGATCTGCTGCAGGGCTGCAGGCTTAGTGAACGAATATTGTCACATATATATATATACACGCTAAAACGAAACACCTGGATGTTTGAGAACCCCCTGCGACTTGTGCAAGGAGCCAGAAGACTCATTTTATTGTTGCTGCGAATGCCCTAAATCCTAAACCCTCAGCTGGCTATCTGATTACAACTTCACCTTGTCCTTACCAAGGCCTAAGCAGAAAACGCCAAACCCGAAACCAATTCTGGAGGGGCCCTCCGCTGAACGCAAAACTTTGGGTCCGCAACTTCGCTTATAAGGAAGGATATGAATAGGGGACTACGTAGGTTGAGGCCCGCTGACTATGGAAGTATAAACATGCCCCTAAACCCTAAACCCTATATCCTACACCCTAAATCCTAAACCCTAAACCCTATGTCCTAAACCCTAAATCCTAGACCCTAAACCCTCCCTACGGGTTCACTTCTAACGTTGCCCCTTTGCAGGTTTTCGTAGTGTTGGAGGCCCGATT
>CAJNIZ010025669.1:172759-185901 GCA_905231905.1 Symbiodinium pilosum
TGGTGTTGGTGTTGTTGTTGGTGTTGTTGGTGGTGGTGGTGGTGGTGGTGGTGGTGGTGGTGGTGGTCCGCGGGTGTCTGATACAGTTTGGTGTGGAATACTCAGGACCATGTCCGTACAAAACAAAAGACGTGAAAGGAAATGCCACTTCCACCCAGATAGCCCCTGCATAATCCCTACATAATTTTTAGGGGTTTAAGGTTTATATAGGGGATAATGGAAAATCAAATGGAAACTACCATAATATTTGGGCCACAAGAACCATGTCCATACTTTAGGAGGACCCTTTACCCTGTAATAGTGGTATAATAGGAATATAGGAGGACCCTAATATAATCCTTATTATCCATAATAGTCACTATCACTGGGTGGGGGGTCCTCCTAGTCCATACTACTTACGCCCGGGGGCCTCATCCTGGTGGGAAGCCAAGATGCCACAGACTAGGGAAAGCCCTGCATTCTGGTGAAATTGCATGCTTTCCAAAAAGGCTTACTAAACATGATCGCAAAACTTTCTGATTCTAGATGAGCACTCAGGCTCACATCCGAAGACCTATACATGGGCCTCTGGCACCACCCTACTCGGAGTTTCAGGATGCGAGTTTCCCAAGTATGAGTGTACTTATAACACAGCTATCAGCTCGAGGGCCCTTGATATGGTTAGTCATGCTCCATTAAGAAGTAAAGAGCATGAGCCTCCAAGTAGACACTTGCACCATGCTCCCGTTGCAGTCCGTCTGCGACACTATACCTGGAGGGTCATGGGGACCTAGTTTTTAGGCAAATCGTGGAGATAATTGGGGTTGCTAGATAATATCCTTTATAACCATGATTAACCTACTTCCTAAGTTGCCCTGACATTCCAAGTAAGTTATCCTGTCACGCTAAACGGTACTCCTGGTTTGCAAGCCTTTGTCCCAAATGATGAATGTAGCTATACGGTAAGTATTGGGGCCTTAAACTAGGTGCATGGGAACCCGTTTGGGCCCTCAGTATTTACTATACACTACCCTAAACCCTAACCCCTAAAAACTACCTACATGGACCCTTTGAATGTGGGCATCCCCGCTTGCGATCCAACAATACGCCCTCGTTGTCACCAGAATAACACAACCTCTCCCGCCCTTGGGGCTTAGGGTATTAAGTGCTGATTCTAAGATGAAGTAACATCTGTCATTGGAGTAGGGCGGGGGATTTCCAGCGTGGTGTGGTGCAAACTATCCATGAGCTCAAACCTGAAAAACGCCTGACCCCTCTTTGGGGGCCAGCGAACTCTCCTCTGCCATGATCCCGGTGGCAAGGGACATAGATTTGGCGCCGGTGATATAATCCTGTGACACAGGCAGCGTCAGACACAAGAAAAGGATGGGCGGTATGTATGATGATAATGTTTTCTCATCAAAGTCGTCTCTCCAAGGAATTGCCCCAATTCTGGTGCTAGAGTTCCCCTTAAGTAGATAGAATATGGAGTATATGGGGATCTTACTATAATATGCCCAAGGCCATATTCCATGTACTTAATCAAGGGGGACTATACCCTAAACCCTATACCCTATATATATATACATAAATATTATGAGGGCTCGCGCAGTCGAGATGTTGCAGCTGCTCTGACGAACAGAAATCCATGATGCTGCAAGTTGTGGCCGTAAGCCCGAAAATAATGGACCCTAAACCCTAAAACACTATAAACCCTAAACCCTAGAACCCTAAAATCCTAAACCCCAGCGGTCCGTGAACTCGTCAAAGTCCAGCTGACCATTGCCATCCTGGCATCGAGGCTTCAGTGGCTAAGGTTTTGGTTTTAGGGGTTTAGGGTTTAAGGGTTTAGGGTTCAAGGGTTTAGGCGTTTAAGGGTTTAGGGTTTAGGGGTTTAGGGTACTCCTTACGTTTGGTTAGCTGGGAATGCAGGAACGGATAGAGAACATGGAAACCAAAAAACGGGGTTATGTAGGGACACCTATGAGGATCCATTCCTTCCTAGCTAACCAAAGCTAAGGCCCCGGTCTGAGTGCTGACTTTATAGAGAGCTGGCAAAACAATCCTAATCATTTGAGTAGTTTTTTTTTGGTGGTTGAACCTAGTAAGATAATATTGCTTTTATAAAAGACTGTACCCCAAAAGAAGGATAGAATCTTACTTTATGTTGGGTACCATAGTATCCCCAAATAAAATACTACTCATTTGAGGAATCTAAATGGGCGAGACCATGGGCGCCCTCTCATCCACATTTATGAACAAAGCGCGGACAAGACCGCACTTTTGAAAGAATCCAAAGTCTCTGGTGGTGGGTTGAGATGCGTTCGGTGCGTGAGCGCGCCATACCACATGAGCTTCACGCTGCGCATCCCAGCTCTGTTCCCGCAAGGCGTCGTCTATGCCTATGACCTTCCTTAAAGGCTGTTAGGCTCAGCGAATAGCCTTGGTAAGATTTTCAGAAATCGAAACCAGACTGCCAGAATGAAGATGCTAATAGATGCGGGCCTTGGGTGCTAGTTCATGAGGAACCCAGGAGACTGCAATTATCCTTCTCAAGGTGGCAGACACCGGTCCTTGTCAACACTATCGAAAAGGAAGTCGAGCTCCTTCTGATCGATCTCCGGGTTTCCCTGCGCAGGATCACAGGGTCTAGAGCCTAAAGCCTAAACCCGAACTCCTAGGGCACTAGGGGTTTTAGGGTTTAAGGGTTTAGTGTATTGTTTTATTCTCTCTCCGACCCAGCTTCTTCAGCATGCGCGGAGAACAACTATCTCCCTGCAGCTTTGCAAGAAGGCCCTCCTCTCGCAACGCGCATCGCTTGAACATCAAATGAGCTGTTGTCTGAACTCCTTAAAGCGGGTCATGTAAGGGATTTTACAGGGGCGTATTATAAGGTTGTTAGAGGTCTATTTGAGTCACCCTCTACCTTGATTATACAAGGATTGTAGAACCCTAAACCCTGAATCCCAAACGCCCCTGTAGAGATCAGCCCGGCCCTTCTGTGTTGTTAGGGTTTAGGGTTTACGGTTTAGGGTTTAGGAAGGCTTTGCCATTAAAGGGTCCTCCAAGGGCATCGCAAGAGGAGCAAGGTAACCAAATGACTTTGGTAGCCCCAAGGCCAAAAGTAGGACATCCGACACCCTAAACCGCTATTAGAACCACGTGCCATATGAGTTATAGTCTAAACTCCTAGTAGCCCACTGAAAAAACCTCATAGTCGTCCCCTACATAACCCCTTATATAACACCCTTTTATGGAGTTTACACTATAGCTCATATTAACCCTAAACCCTGAACGCTAAACCCCTAAACCCTAAACCCTATGTTATAGGGTCTGCCCTTGGGGTCGGGTGTACCGAACGCAGCATGTTCATCATCTTATCTACGTGGCCCTTAGGACCCCTACTCAGGATTAACCCGTAGGTACCCAAAATAGGAATAGAAGGGAATCCTTAAAGGGTAAGGGTCTAAGGTCGAAACTGTCCCATAGGGTTCTTACATTGGGGCTGCACGTCTTCGGTGCTCCCTTGCATGTTGGCCCCCAAGACGCGCAGAATATGGGGGGGCCTAAATAATTACAAATTTCTCTCTGATGTCTTTTTGACGTACCATATACTATACTTGTACAAGGATCAAGAATCACAATATTGCTGTAATTATTTAGGTCCCTATAGTATGGGAGCTACTGGGAGCACATCAGGATTTTGGGGCCCCTTTTTGAGGATTGAAAAGGGAAGTGTTGGACAAAATGTTGGAACGGTCTCATAATTATCTTCGATGCGCAAGTTCTGAAAATTCGAGCCCTAAATCCAAAACCGACTGGAGTTCCTCTGCGCAAAAAAATCATCTGCAGGAGCTTTCTTCGAAGGCCCTTTGACTTGGTAAGTCCATCTGCCATTCCCAATGGCCCTCAGTATAATCTTAGCCCACATTACTCCAGGAAGAAAAAGGATCTTTTCTACGCGGATTTAAGCCATGCCATACCTGAGTGGTATAAAGCGTACCATTCGCAATGAGCTGAGTCCCCAGTCAAGCGTGAGACTAGCTACGAATTAGAAGCTGGTCAAGAAGTACTCAAAAGGCCCCGAAGAGAGGGAGGTCATGTAGACGGCAAGCCCAGGAAGAATTTGTGGGACGACGATTACCCAAGGGAATCGTTAGAGGGACACCGATGCTCCTGGAACGAGGAATCATCAGATTGGACAAGAGGAGGTGGACAGGATCAGGAGACGATAGAACAGCCCTACTCTGCACCGAGGGAGGGACATTGCCAAAGCCGATCTGGAGAGAGAATCAGCTTTCATCTGAGGACCGGGGCTAACCTGGAAGGACAAGGAAATCCTGTCAAAGAAGGCCCAGAAGGTGTGGGACCATGCAGAGGCAAGGCGCTCGGGCAACTTGAGTTGTTCCTGCGGAGTTAGGAGCTAGTATTTAGGGGTTTAGGGTTTAGGGGTTTAGGGTTTAGGGCTTAGGGATTCAGATCTCGCATTGTAATGAAGGCCGGGGGCACCGACCAAGAAGCCCTCATAGAGCTTAAGATTGACAGGCAAATACGCTTGGTACGTAACCATGATGTCCAACATCATTTCCAGTAGGCTGGTCCTCGCATGTGGATTGCTGGGATCCTGGCGCCACTCCAACTCAGAAAAGTAAGTGTGCGCAGGTCCAACCCACTATGAATCCCATTCAGGAAAGGAGGGTAGGACTTAAACCCTAAAACCCTAAACCCTGAACGCAGAAACAAGGAGAGGCTGGCAGAGAGGCCATGCTCCAGTCCTTAGATGTGTCGTCCTGGTTCGCTAGGGATCCAAACAGCCCAATGTAGGTAATATTTACAGGCTTTGGGGCCCAATGTGGTATTATTTGTAATAGACTTGGATCCCCAGGGGTTATGAGGGATCTTGACCTGAAGTTTACGGGCTCGGAACACTGCCTCCACGAGGTGGTGGAGGAAGCAGGTAGCAGCCCAGGCCTGTTCAAGGGCCTGTCGGGCCTGACGTTCAGAGTCAGCGAGGAATAGGGACACGACACGCTTGAGGAAAGATTTGGCACGATGATCCGCAGCTGCATTACCCAAAACAGGAGACCGATGTGCCTTTGTTTGAATCAAGAAGATACAGGACGGCCCCCTGGCTGGAATCCAGGAAGCAAGTTCACGCCACAAATCACGATCAGCTTGCGAGAGCCAATCCAACTCCGTAAAGGGACCAAAAAGTATAAAGTATTCCAGAACCCTAAACCCTGAACCCTAATCCTCATAGCCCATTCTACCTGGCGGGCTGACTGTGTCAAGAGAGCTTCCAACTTGCTCTCTCTTGCCCGTATAATCCCCTCAAATAAATAGAATATCAGGTTTAGGGTCAGGGTTTAGGGGCAGAGAAAATTTCCCAGGCATCCACCTATGTATGTGGGGGTTTTCGAAAATGAGGGGTACCATTATGGGGGTCCCCAAAATAAGGAATATAGTATTTTGGGTCCATATTGGGGTCCCCTTATTTACGGAAACTACCATGCTGGAATTGGCCTACATTAACCTGCCCGAAATGGAGAAATTTGCATTACAAGGAACCGTATTATAGCAGGAACCCCACTATAACTAAAGTGGCCTCAGAACCATATGAAAAAATATATTTTTTGATTGTTATTAGGATTATAAGGCCCGAAAAGTGAGAAAAAAAAAATGGAGGCCCCTAAAGATAATGGGACCTGTATTCTCGTGAACTTAGGGGCGATTACGTACACTGAGCCCTAAACACTAGACCTTAAACCCTAAACCCTAAACCCTAAACACTAAATCCTAAACCCTAAAATCCCTAAACCGTGTATGTGTGTGTTGGTTGGCTGGATCGACCTGGTCATGTCCAAGTGGCGGGATGGTAGACCTCCATTTTATTGAAAAGCCCTGAAAATCAAACCTTGTTTAGGGTACTAGGGGTTTAGGGTTTGGGATGTAGGGTCTAGGGTTTAACTTTATTGAAAAGCACTGAAAATCACACTTTGTTTAGGGAACTAGGGGTTTAGGGTTTAGGGTCTCGGGTTCATTTTTTTGAAAAGCCCTGAAAACCGAACCTCCACATCCTAAACTCTATAGTGCCCCGGACAGAATATGGCTTTGGGTATATTATAGAAAGATCCGCATATTACCCATATTCTATCTACTTAAGGGGGGACTATAAACCCCTAAACCCCGAGCCCGACAACCAAACTCCAAACTACAAAATCCGCAAGCTGCCAATCCCGAGCCCTGAGCCCCAACCACCCTAAACCCTTCAACCCTAAGCCCTAAGCCCTTACACCCCTAAACCCTGAACCCCTAAACCTTAATACCTAAACCCTAAGCCCCAACCCCCCTAAACCTTTAACCCTCAAGCCTAAGCCGTTAAACCCCGTCCGCCCATAGCTGCAAACCTTGAGCCAGGGATACCTGAAAGGGGATGTGGGAGTTGTATAGGGGTTCGATGGGGATTTATAGGGTTTAGGGCTTCCCAGAATTAGGGGTACCTTTTCGGGGTGATCCGCAAGTAAAGATCTTGGTGTCTGTTTTATTGGGGTCCCCCTATTTTGGGAAAACCTTAAACCCTCAACCCTAAACCTGAAACCCTAAGGGGCCCTAAACCCCAAGCCCTAAATGGCCTTCCGAAGTAGTGAGGACAACTCCGCACGGCTCAGCTTGCCATCGCTGTTGTCATCCACCTTGCGGAACTCCTGGCCCAGCTCCCCCTTAAATACTGTAGGGTTTAGGGTGTAGGGTTTAGGGTTTAGGGTTTAGGGTTCAGTTTACAAGCTGGATGTGACTTGAGTTCTGCGTACCGGTGTAGGGTGGAAGCACAGGTGTAAGCCGAATTGCTTAGAATTATAGTCCACTTTCAGTAAATAGAATATGGGTAATATGCGGATCTTTTTATAATATACCCACAGCCATATTCTATCTGCTTAAGGGGGACTTTGGGTCTGAGGAATTGGGGTTTGGGGTTTAGAGTTTAGGGTTGAAGGATTCAGGCTTGGGGTTTGAGGTCAAGGGATTTCATTGCAGTTTTGATTCTCAGGGTTCGCGTAAGGCATTTAATAAGCTATCGCAAAAGGCCTTTGGCATTCGTACATCATACTATAACCGTAAAAGCTTCCAGCGTAGTAACTTTGTTTTTGGAGTCAGCGGTATAGGCCTATGACATACATCATACTATAGACTATAACCATATAATTACGCTTCCAGTGTAGTACCTTGGGGAGTCCTATTCGAAACGAATCCCACAAAAAACCCTAAACCCTAAACCCTATACCACATCCAAAAAAGAGCTACCCTGGAGGTCCCGGTAGGTAGAAACGTAGGATTTATGGCTTAAAGTGTCTGCGGGCTTTAAACCGAAACCCTGAGCCCCTACACCACAAACTCCTAAACCGATTCGGGTTTAGCTTTTCTGGAAATCCTACCCCAAAACATAAACCCTAAATCCTAAACACTTGGGACTCTGAGGCCTAGCTTGGAACCCCACCTCGCACGTTTTCACAGGACAGAAGGTTGCCGGTACGGGTCCCATCGCTTTAGGGCTTAGGGTTTAGGGTTGGGGTGACCCCGGTGTTGGGACGGGGCCATGTGAAAGTTCCTAAATCAAAACCCCCCCAGGTCCCGAGGAACAGGCACAATTTCTTGGAGATTAAGGTCGGGTGTTTTTTCCTTGAACTGGTGGAGGGCTTAGGGATTGGGGCATGTATGCCCAAGGATCTTTACCCTTAACTCTGAAGCTTGCGTGGTGATTACTACTGTGCAATTAAGATCATGGACTCACTAACCACACATCCTCCCTATGCTGCCTCTTCCAAACTTCTCCGCCCGTTGAACTTGAATGAAAAGTTCATTGAAGCAATTTAAGGGTGGACCTTAGGGGGTACTTAGGAGAGCCTACGACATTATTAGAGGCTTGCAGACATGTGTAGCCCCCCTCGCACGGTCTCAGCGTCTAGAGTTTAGAGCACCCTAATTTCAAACCGTGTGCCCTTTAGTAGTGATGCTCAGGAGTTGTGTAAAAACTACGGTAGGACTCCCATGCCCTAGTAACACACGCCCCATGCCCCTAATAACAAGTATTCTCAACATACTATGGCTACTATCGTCTACTGTACTGCAGTAGGAACATTTAATGTTGGAAGGGCTGTTTACCAACTGAAGTGTTGGGGGACTGCTGCAGGGCAGAGCAATATCCATGGAAATGTAAAAGCCTGAATTAATAGCCACAGAATCCGCTTGTAAGACCTGCGTGACGACAACAACCCTAAACAAGCCCAACGAACGCTTTCAACCATTTCCAAATGCTGAAATATAAATGGTATTTGGGACCTAAAGCCCCATTATTTGGGTCCTTGGACCCTTAGGGTAAGAAGAAGCGTCTTAAAAACCTCGTGCAATATTGAAAATAATTGCCAATATCATCTTGAGGTCGGATTTCACGTTCCGTATACCATAGTCGCACATACGAATCTAGGACCATAACGTTGGTAATTGCTTCGGCTTCTGCATTACCTTTGCTTCACTTCCTTTGTGTACGTCTCCCACGCGTCCTCCTTGCACCGTTCTGCCACAACCTTGAAACATGCACCATGCTGCAAGAGTCTTTGAGGGCGGGAAAAAAGTTCAGGGACGTGGGTGGGGTACTGCCGGGTACTGCCCCCACCCAGTAGCCCAGTAACAGTCTATCATAGGGATAACACTCGGCTATATAAACATCATATTACTGAGTGGGGGCAATAACTAAGGCACGGCATACGTTTTTCTAGTCCCAAGCCCCCCCCCCCCCTAAAAGCTCCCGCTTTTTTTAGCATCTTTGAACCGTGGATGCCCCAAATATGCGGGGAACCTAAGAGGAAGAAAGAAGTAATGAAGAAGTGTGTTCTTCAGGATGTAGAGGGCAGGGGTCAAGCCAAAGGTGCGCGTGTCCATTCTGTAGTCCCCTTTGGCCTAGAAGAAACGATCATTCGGGTTATACGACAAAAAAATGGTAAATACTTCTTCAGGAGACTACAGACTGAAAACGCAGTCGGTTCCATGCTTTCGGACATTTCTCCAGAAAACCCTAAACCCTGAAGATTCGGAGCTCTGCGTGTGGAACCTCGTCCTGGGGTTCTTTGTCAGAATGGGATACTATGCACCCTAAACCCATGTTACCTTTTGGGCTCTGCCTTCCACCCAAAAGGGAAATTCAGTGAGCATAGTTTCCTTACAACCCTTGAGATTTACTTTCAAGGTTTAAGGCGTCTGGGTTTACGGCTTAGGGACCCGTAGGCCTCAACCTTAACCTCTGAACCCTGAACCCTGAACCCTTTTTTGGCATGTGGACTCTGAGCTGCCGGCCACAAAACACCACGAATCAGGAACCCTGAACCCTAAACCGCGAACCTTAAACCCGAATTGAATTTGACGCGGGCTACCGACTTGGACCGGCTTCTGAAGGTAATCGCGGAAGTTGGGTCGGCAACTTGCCAAACACTACTGCCAAATGGGGGGGAGGGGAAGGCAGGCGTGTCATACATTGTGGGTTTAGCGGTTTAGGGTTCAAGGTTTCATTAGGGTTTAGGGTTTAGGATTTAAGGTTTGGAATATAGTTCCCCCAAAAGTAGACCCCCCCAACTATTACAATCCTTATGTTGATTACCCGCAAAGGGCTATCTCAATATCGGGTAACCCCAAACCCTGAACCCTATACACCCCTATATAACCCCGATAATCCTTGAAACATATACCCTAGTTCAGGTTTGAGGTTACGGGCACAGACCCCAACCCTCCATCCACCCAGGCTTGACTGCAACTGTCACCTGGCAGCTGACTTCCCATGTCGGTATATAAGCATATCATAGGGTTTAGGGTTTAGGGTTTAGGATGTCAAGGGCTTGTGATGTTTGATAGTAGTTTAGCAGGGGCTAAAGCGTAATACCCGGCTTTGGTCATGGCTCTTCCTACCTAGTTTCCCTGGCGCAAGAAGAATGCGCGCCAGCCACTCAGCTACCGAGCTCAAGCTAGGTTTAGGGTTTAGGGTTTAGGGTTTAAGGGTTTAGGGTTTAAGGGTTTAGGGTTTAGGGTCCTTGACCCGGAAAAACTCTCAAGCACCGAAAGTTCACCATGCCTGCTCCTTGGATTTGGTCTTCTGGAGCTTGGACGCATTCTTGGAGTTCAGGTATCTGCCCAAAGTGAACCGCTCAGGATTTCGCCAAGCACCGACGTTTTGATAGGACTGTAGGATTACTTGGGATAAGTTCCCACACTTGCACAATCAGGGTATTTGGGCCCAATACAAGGGCATGATGAATTAGCAATACCGTTTTGAGTGAGGTGTACCCGGGCTACCCAATCTTCATTCCACTGGGAAGCACGGGCCATCTAATCAGTAACAATCCCCATAATTTCCTTGCATAAATCCAGTTTCCACCCAAAACCCAAAACCCAAAAACCTTAGGTTCTAGGTCCTAGAACCCCAAAAACCCTAGACCCCTAAACCCTTAAAACCCTAAAACCCTAGAACCCTAAACCCTATATAAGCGTGGCTTGGTGGTAGGAAGCTCACCTCCTTTTTGCAGGGACCAAGGAATGAAAAAATGGATCCTTGTTGCATACTGTAGCCACACGGTTTAGGGTTTAGGGTTTTCTTTTCGGGATGTAGGGTGTAGGCTTAGGGTGAAGTTTAGGGAAATGGAAAACCTCTGCATGTGCATTTTCTCACGAAAAGAGGTTCCCAGATGCTCACCAAAAATCAACGGAAACCCTAAACCCTTTTTTTTGAGGGATCCACGACTTTGTCGAACCCCCTGCATATCGGCAAGGTATACGGATCCAAGCATATCATTTAGGGTTTAGGGTTTAGGGTGGGATCCAAGTATACAAAAAATCCGTAGGTTTAGGGTTTAGCTTCTAAGGCAGTAGAATCCATGAATATTAAATACATTGGAACATTTGGATCCTTAGACAGAAGTCAAACCTAAACCAAAGCCCAGCGGAGTCGTTGTGAAGTCCCCCTTCCAATTATACGAGGATAATGAAGACGCCTTGCGGGTTAAAGGCTCCCTGCCCAGCGGGCAAGTAAGAAGAAGGCCCGAAATCTCTTTGAAGTCCTCGCCCAAGAAACTCTGACCCTCTACCTTAAGGCCCTACCCTAGGGATCCATGTATGTAAATAGTACCTACATTGGGCTATTTGGATCCCTAGGGCTAGTTTGACAAAAAGCCTTGCAATGTCTCTGAAGTCCTCACATATGTCACCCAAAACCTTTTTACATCTGGACCCTGCGCAAATCCTGAGCCCCGCCTTGCAAACTCTTTGAAGTCCACGGTAAGGTCCCCGTTGCTGTCAATCTCGCGAAAGAGAACAGCGAGCTCCTCACGAAGCATCCGAAACCATCAGGGTGTAGGGCTGTAGGGCTTGGGCTTTCAAAGGGGTGGTGAGATGAATTTAGGTACTACCAGCGGTGTATCTGAGAGATACGGCCTACGGCCATTTTTGAGCCATACTCTATGATGAAGCATCATTTAAGGCGAGGATATTCCAGTCAAAGCCTTCACAGTGGAGAACCCTAAACCCTCAACCCTGAACATATTCAAGATTTAGGGCTAAAAAAAGTTTAGAGCTCCTGTGCAAGCCTTCCACCCCACACGGCCACACACCCTGAAAAGCTTAAACCCTACCCTCTTAAACTCCGAAGCGCCCAAACCCTGACCCTGACCCAAACAGCCCGGTATACCTTAATTGAGGAAATATGCCCCAAATCTCCTAGGATGACTAATAAGAGTTAGGGTAAATTCCTTAACTAGAAGGGTACCGAGCTCCCTGGGCAAGGTTAAGCCACAAACACCCGAATCCGAAACCCTCAGCCATGAACCCCTGACCCTAATCCTTCTTTGAACCTACACCCTATACTAAACAACCCCTAACACTCCTAAACCCTAGACCCCAAACCCCTGAACCAAAAAAACTGAACCCCAAACCCTGAACCCTAAACCCCACGCCCTGAACCCTAAACCCCAAACCCCTGAACCCCAAAACCCCCCAAAAAAACCTTCTATAAACCAAATATATTCCCTATGATCCCTATATAACCCTCGTGTAATCCCTGCAGTTTCTTATATAACCACCAAAATAAACCTTAAACCCTAAACCCAATATAACCCTAATGTTCAAACCCCCCATCCTTGTCCGTCAGGCTGGGATTCCCTTCTCGGAGGACAATCCTTGGATTGAACGTTCGGGTTTAGGATTCTAGGGTTTAGGGTTAGGTTTAAGGTTTGGGGCTTAGGGTTCTAGAGGTTTCAGGCTTAGGGTTCTATAGGTTTACGTTTAAGGTTTAGGGCTCCATAGATTTTAGGTTTAGGGTTTTGGGTTTGGGGCCCTTTAGGTTTAATGCTTAGGGTTTGAGTTTGAGGTTTGATTTCAGTTTAAGGCTTGGGGTTTAGTTAAGGGTTGGGCTTAGTTTAGGGCTTAGGGCTTAAGATTGGGGTTTACTGTGTGGCATTACTAGGACTAATCCACTGAAAACGCTTGACTCAGAGTTTTCAACCCAAAGGGGATATACGTAGTATCATAGGGGAATGCACCAGGACTGTATGGGTGGCGGGGGATATTCTTACGTAGGCATATAGAGATAGAAGAGAGATGGTCCCGGATCGTCATGCATTCCTTGTTTGGGGGTCTTGGTCCGGGAAGAATGGCACAACAGGGAGGCGTAGGAACATCAACATAATCACCAGTTGCCATCGTGGTCACCATCAGTGGGTGTAGGAATCACAGAAGACAACCCTTGAAAGTTCTTGACTTCTTGGCCCCTTAGGGTCTTAGGCATCCAACTATACACATTAGATACGATTTGCTGGCTGCAGGGCCCAAAATTACAATTGAAAGAGGGTAAGCTTCAGGGAAATATCCTTTGGCACGTGGACTTGTCCTTGTGGATACGTTCAGATATACACGAAATAAGCTAAACGCTAAACCCTGAATCCAAACCCTAAACACTGAACAACAGCCCAGTCTCGACATCTCAGTGAAGCTGAGAAGTCCCGAGGCGTCCTGTTAGGTTCCCTGTTGGAGGATTCGGGGAGGTTGGGGTCTGGAATGGTTTTTAAGGGGGTTCGGGTCTTTGGGTTGTTGAGCTTCAGGCTTTGAATATATATATATATATATGTAACATA
>CAJNIZ010025670.1:0-16740 GCA_905231905.1 Symbiodinium pilosum
AACCCTAAACCCTTAAACGCTAAACACTAAGCCCTAAACCCTAAACCCCAAACCCTAGGTTAAAGGTGATCTTGGCAACCTGTAAGTCAGGTAGCTGCACATATGAATAAAAGGAGTTTGACAAACCCCGTCTCCAACTTATGGCCATGATGTGAACTTATAATGTAGACCCATGATTAATAGACCCCCCCCTTTTAAGGGCCTGAATATTATGGTCCCTATTATAATCCCTATTAAGAGGAGGGGCTTATCAATCAGGGGTCTGGGTTAGGGTCCTTATTGTAGATTTTGGGGCTACCCTAAGTCCCTTCTCGTACAGCCCATGCAGGATTTCAAACCTTTCTGCCCGGCCTCCGCTTCGCGCGCATCTTGGCCTGGATGGGAAACCCTTTGAAGGTAACTCTAAATGACCAGAGCCCTCCCTGTATGCGGGAATTCCTCAAAATAGAGGTGGCCCTCAGAGACTTTAGGGATCTCGCAGAAGCTCCCAACTTCCAACGAAAGATTGAAGTCTGTGGCCGTAAATCCCTGCTGACCCTTGCGATCGTACCAAGAAATACGGAACTCAGGCTTGATGTGACCCGACATCATTAAAAGGAGCAATGACCATGGCTCAGATACAGCCAACACACCAGGATCTCTCTGAGAGGCACACCTCAGACAAGGCACAGAGTTCTTGCCTGTCCCCTAGTCATCAATCTTTAAACAACCTCAGACACTAAGCTGTTGACCGCAGGCCCTAAACCAGAACAGAAAACCCAAGCTCTACACTCACCCTAGGCCCTAGACTTCCAATCTGTTCTTGGTGCGTGTAGAGGTCTACGCCGAGGTGCTACTTTTTCCACTTGGGCACAAAGTGCATTGCAAAAGGGGTCCCTTAACCTTGACATCGAACCCCCAAGAGGCCCCAAGAAGAGCACAGTCATTCAGAGAGGGACTTGGCGGTCTAATGTTATAGTCCCCCTTAAGTAGATAGACTATGGGGTATATGGGGATCTTGTTATACTATACCCAAGGCCATATTCTATCTACTTCAGATGGACTATAGTTTGGGGGAGGGTGATAGGTGCAAGCTGTTAGGCTCTGCAGAGCGTATCCTGCACGGAGAGTTCTCAAACACGGACTTTTACCAGAACGAATACTTTTTTGAGGGGCCCCGCTTTGTACGAAGCTTCGGGGCACCTGGACCTCCCAAATACTTGTAAGAATGGCTTTCAACCCCAAAATGACGGGCAAATGCGCTACCGCGATAAGATTTGGCAGGCTCGACGCACATCTTGCCACCTAGCGCACATTTGGTAGTGAAAGGGTAGCTAGAAGCTCCATCGCCAAAAAGAAGAATGACATGACAACCTAAGTCTTGACTGACTCAGGTTTGATTTGTCAAGGGACTCTGCTTACCCCAACCCCCAAGATCAGGACCCTGCAGTAAGACTATCTAGGTTCCCCAGTAACCTATTATGAATAAGGGTACCCTTTTTGCTACTGTTCAATTTCAATAGGGAGGAGACTCAAAAACGAAAAGGGCAAAAGGGTACTACTGGGGTACCTAGCTATCCTAGAGCTTGAGCGGCTAGGGTGTTAAGGGTTGACATTCCCAAAGCCCTCGTGCTGCTGGTGTGAACTCGCAGCCGCGCTCCGACACCTTTTGTTATTTGAGCTAGACTCTAAACTCCTAGTATCCCCCTTAATAACCCCTATACTAGTCCCCTATACAACCCCTATACAACCCCCCTTTCAGGAGTTTAGACTACGGCTCATTTGAGCCTCCATTTTTGAAAGCTAAGCCCTACATGATCTCAACATATCCTTCTGCATCTCATCGAGCCCTAAAGACGCGCCTAGCTGCAGAGTTCGTGCACGAAGCTCTTCTATCAAGTCACCTGAGCTGCGTGCCGACATGGGCTTTGAAATCAATTGATTTGGGGAAGAAGGGTTTAGGGTAGTACTTAAAGGTTCCCGACGAATTATAAAAATCTACGTGGGACTATAGGCCCCGAAACTTAGGCTGCAACTATTGTTACATAACGTGTAACACCACTTGCAATGGCCCACAGGGGCCAAAGCAGTCAAGCCCAACCAGCCCTGACCTCAGAACAATGCCAAAACCAAAGGATTGTCTGGTATGTGACTGGATGGGCACGCTCCCCCTAAGGAGCACTATGGGGCTTGTGAGATTTTGCCTGGTTGTAAGGGCTCGTATTGTGTCTTTTGCTATGGACACAGTGTTTGACAGGCGGATTGCCAAGGCATAATGTTTGTACATACTGTGTCTGACATACCGATGAACGAAAACTGCGCGAGTAAAAAAGTAAGAAAACATTGTTGCATCCGGTGACTGAAAGATGCTCTCGTGACTCCTTGTATCTTGACCCCCCTCGCTTGACAGAATGCTTCAGAAGATAGAGATTTCAGGTCTATATGGGTGGTTGTCAAAACCATGGTCCCTTTTTGGGTACCCCAAATATTAGGTGCCGTATTACAATAGGGATCTAAAAAGGGACCATAACTTTGACAACCACCCATATGGATTCTAGGAATTCATGCTGGAAGCTCGGGTTTGAAGGGCTTCGGGACTTGTTCTCTTTGCTTTACCATGGCTTCTTTCTGTCCATAGTCCTTGCAAGCTGCCGTGACAGACTGAGCGGTGTGCCCCGGAGCTTATTGAAAACAGTTAGCAGCTAACCTACCACTAACATGCGCTCAAGCTCTGAGGGTCTCCTGTTTCAAACGGACAATAGTCATTGTAGGGCCTGTTTTCCCTGGATGAAAACTATACATATACATATACATATATACATATATATATATATGTATTCAGTAACATGCTCCCCATAGAACCCTAGGTGAGTAGCGGTTTTTTTGATGGTTGAACCTAGTAAGATAATATTCCTTATATAAAATACTATACCCCAAAAAGGAGGATATAATCTTACTCTATATTGGGTACCATAGTATTCCAAAATAAAATACTACTCAGGTGAAATCCGTAACTCCTTTGAAGGCGCCCTCTTGGGGGAGGGTCCTAAGCCTGCCAAGATCCGGCAACTTCTTGGTGGTCCCTTGCAGACACCCGACTCTGAATAAAGGTTTTAGGGTTTAGGATGGTCTAGGGTTTAGGGGTTAGGGTTTAGGGTACTAGGCGGGCTGAGGGTTTAGAGCCTGTGTTTGGGGTTCAGGGTTTCGGATTTAGGGTTTAGACCCTGAAATTAACACGAACCGGTTCCCTTATGAAACAATGAGAGTAGTGTTTTTTGGGTGGTTAAACCTAGTAAGATAATATTCCTTGTATGAAATACTACACCCAAAAGGAGGATATAATCTTACTCTATATTGGGTACCATAATATCCCCAAAACAAATACTACTTACATCCTATAACCCTAATCCCTAAACCTTAAATAATAGTTTCCATTTTCTTTTCCATTATCCCATTATAACCCCAATATAACCCCTATATAATCCCTTATGAAACATTGAGGGACACTGCAAGTCACCCTGAAGAGCCGCAAGATTTGGGAGTTTCCCAAAATTAGGGGTACCCTTTTAGGGGTCCCCATAATAAGGACTATAATATTTTGGGGTCTATATTGGGGTCCCCTTATTTTGGGAAACTACCATTTGCATCAGAGACGTAGCTACGAAGGCGTCTGCGCAGTTGCGTCGCAAGTGGCGCTTCAACAGTATCATGGTTTAGGAGGACCACCCACCCTGTAGTAGTGGTGTATTAGGAATATGGGGACCCTAGTACAGTTACTGTTATCCCTTTCTGTCACTATTACAGGCCGGGGGTCCACCTCAATCATGGTATACAACAGAGATGGACTAAATCTATCCAAATCCAAACCTCGCATATGCATCCGAGACCCATCTGCTAGCATACCTCAATGTTTTAAGAGACACTCTCAAGTAAGACAACCCAAACGCTAAGAGCCCTTCAAAGTTCCGTAAAGCTGTGAGAGACCTCCGCACACTTGGAGGGTCGGGCGGACTTGGTAGGTAGGTTGATACTTAGGAGAACTGGGGTCACTATGTGGGTTATATAAGGGGTTCCTAGCCTACTTACGAAGTCCCCCAACCCCAAACTCTGAACCCTAAGCCTACACAATATAGTGGTTTCCATGTTTTCTATCATCAAACAGGATCCTACTTACTAAGTCTCCCTGAACCCTTCAAGAGACCTACGGATTACGTTCTCCATCTCCAAGCACCTAAACCCTAAACCCTAAACCCCCTTAACCCCGGCAACTTCGCCCTGAACCCGAAACCCAAGCCCTGGCATACGGAACTCTACCGGGAGATGCATCCTTCCGGCAGAGAAGGGCTAGGGATGGACAAAGAGCACGGAAGCTACTAAAATGGGACAAGGTTTAAGGTTTAGGGATTAGGGGATTAGGGGTTTAGGGTTTAGAAATTAGGGTTCAGGGATGTTATCCCAAATATGGAGAATCAAACGGAGAAGAAAATGGAACATAAAATGGAAGCTTAGGGTCATGTAGGGACTATATGAATTAGATCAGTGGTCCCAGGTCCTCATGCTGGTGCATCTGGGCGGCTGGGCCTACTGTCACCGGTTGCAAAAATGTGTGACAGCTTGGTGTGCCCGACAATGTCTCAGACGTCGCAGCCTCAAAAGCCTACCTCCTCAACCCCTAACTCGAGCCTCTATCCTACTTCTTTCGCGTGGTTAAATGGTGTTATGGCCAGGATCCTGGATCAACAGCATAAAGAATAAGCTACGGATTGTTTCGCCGCGGCACGCTGCGCGGTCAACTCGTTCCGAGCCTTTGCGGGGCATGTCTGACGCATACGCTTCTTGTGGGGGATGCCAGTACTACCCCCAAGGTAAACCCCCCATGGTTTCAGGTGCTAACAAGCTCTATGTCCTTGGCCAGGGGTGTCTAGGGACCCCCCCATATTGAAGGCAAACATAATTTGTTGGAAAGTCTGTAGCTTTAACTAAATCATGTGGCCTAGAACGACACGTGTTAGAACTGCCCGTTGCAGGTGCATGTACACAGCAATACTGGAAAAAACTGATTACTCACTAACGCCTGTCACATTTTCTTGGGACCTAAGGTTTATGTTGGACACTGCCCCCGTAAGCTCGGCGCTTACCACTCTTTTTGAAATGCCACTTGCACCCCGCTCGGTGCCCAAACATAGCTTGGTCTCGTCTCTCTCAGGTTTGGAAACCTTATGCAGACATATAGTCCCCCTTAAGTAGATAGAATATGGCGTTGGGTATATTATAATAAGATCCCCATATACCCCATATTCTATCTACTTAAGTGGGACTATACTTTGCGGTCAACACAAAACCCGACAAAATCAGTGGTACGTACTGTCTCCAACGGATCCGGGACTCTGGGGAGTCCCTAAGAACCAAGAACCCGCAATCACCTCCCCCCAATAATCAGCCCTATAGGGTTTAGGGTACAGGGTTTAGGGTCTAGGGTTTACCCCCTCCCCCAAAACATGCTTCCCATATAGCACCATTGTGATGGCAGGGGGAAATTATTGCCAGCAGGATCGGCTCATTCACAGCTTCTGGGTGGTTAGTGGGAATCTACAAGTGGACCCCTGCATACTCTCCAACTGTTTCCATTCCTCCACAGCCTACAGCCACCAAAGCAATCCCAAACCCCAAACCCTGAGCCCTAAATCCTAAACCCAAGACCCTGCGCCCTAAATCCCAAACCCTAAACCCTAAATCCTGAATATCCCTACAAACATCAACACTTTTCAGCTCCATTACATTTTCTATGTGCTTTTCCACTCCTGGTTAAACAGACAAACCCATATCCTGCCTGAACTCCAGGCCCTAGACCCCAAAATCTCAACCCTACTTGAGGGGTTTAGGGTGACTCAGTAAGTAGGTTGATGATGGGGACAACTAGGGTTGCTACATGGAAAAATCGGGCTTATTTTACTAAGACCCCCTGACCCTCCGAGTACCCCTCACAATTTAGCCCCACACCCTAAAGCAAGAAATCCTGAACACTATCAACGGAATCAACGTCTACAAGCAATGCTCACCTTAAGCCCTGAAGCCTACGAGCAATGCTGATTTAGCTCTAAATTCTAAACCGTAAACACTAAACTCCAAACCCCGAACCCCAAATTCTAAACCCTGAAGCAAGATATATGGTAGTTCGAAGCAAGGGGACCCCAATATAGACCCCAAAATATTAGAATCCTGATTAAAAGGACCCCCAGAAGGTACCCCTAATTTTGGGAAACCCCCATATGCAACTCGTGGCCTCGAGGAGATCCTTCTCTGCGTGCATGGTTCGAGAAGCCTTCAGCGCAACTTTTTGCAAGTCACGCTGCAAAGGGTTCGAAAAGTCTAGGGTTTCGGGCTTTACCGATTTGACTTGGGGCCATTTAAAAATTAGGCTTCAAGATTTTGCTTACGTTCAAGGTAGAGGCTTTTTGGTCTCAGGATTATTGTGCTTAAAAAATCTGTATGGGTTCTCAAGAAATTACAGACGAATGGTATAAGAATTTTCCCCACGCCATGAACCCGCTAGAAAAACTGCGCCCGAAAGGCCAAGGACCCATCTTTGTAGAGTTCTTGGATACAAAAAACCATCTAGATGATAGTCTTTGGGATGGGCTCCGTGATTTGGATACTTGGGTCCTTGGGGCTATATAACCCTGAAACCATCGCATGCACCATTATCAAAAGGATTGACTACAGGTTCTTGTAATACTTTGGGAGGGTTTGGTTTGAGCCTGTAAAGAAGGCACCGCAAAACACTCCACGGGACCTATGACCAGAAAAAAAACTTGCAAAACCAGGCGCCGTCTTCCTTTGCCATTGTATATTCTAATCACACACCAAAAAGACATCATGGATACAGGCGAAATCACAATGGCATCGAAGCTTCTGGGTAGAGCGAGGAGCAAGCTACCACTTAATGCGTTGATATTGAGGAGCATGGCTGTGCATTACTTGCCGCTTTTTTCCCTAACACGAAGCACCTAAGATAGATTCGCAGAGCAAAAGAGATAGAAAAGACCCCCTCCTTCTAAGGGGACTGTAAACCAACACGTTGTGCAAGGTTTGTGGGGGCTGGGGCATCTACCTGAACCCCCCTCCTAACCCAACATATGCATGGGGACTATCTAACATCGCGGTTGCACAGGGACATAGCACAAACCCTGACACCGAAACATCCTATCCATGGCTATATACTAGTATCCCTACTGATGCTGGCTCAAAAACGATTACATATTCTGTAACCAGTACTGCGTATTGCTATTGCTAATGCTGAGTTGCAGCCATTATAGACTAACATGAATCCACAAATCAGATGCAATGCGTGCCGGCGACCTTCTACACGAAGATCCTAAACCCTAAACCCTAAACCCTGAATCTTAAACCCATCCAACCCACAGTCTCCAAGCAGCAATTGCGTGAGCAAGCCACGCAACCACCACTCACATAATATATTCACTGGGAACACCTCTAGCTGTTCGGACACATTCTCAGATGACCGGCTACGTAAGTCGTTTAGGGTTTAGGCTTTTGTTTCACTGAGGCGTTCCCTTTTCAGGGAGGAGAGGTAAGGGGGGATTTAGACAATTTAGACGGGGCAAGCCCAGGATACGCAAAGCAGTGCGCCGCTTTGGCATGGCATTGGCTTCAGACCTCCCGGACCCTCCCAACCTACTTGCAATCCCCCCTGAACCCTAAACCCTGAATAACTCCAAACTACCCTAAATCCTAAAACCTAACCCCCTAAACCCTAAGCCTCATGCATTGCTACGACTTCAGAGGCTGGCTGTCTGTCGACAATTTTGGAGCGGGCTAGTGGGGCTGCCTGCGTGCCTGCTATCTTTTTTGCTCGCAGGGTATCTTACTCACGGTCATTGCAAAGAAAAGGCGCTTAGAAGTCCTATTGCTGTTACTGGTACTCATACTAAGCCTATTGGATACACCCTCTCGGAAAGTCCCAGGGGCCTCCGCCTCAGTCACCTGAAGCTGCAACTGCTCCGCATGTTGCTTCCACTTCTGCCTCCGGTGGCCCATCAAGATTGATAGATACCCCGAGAGTCCAAGGACCTTTTACAGATTTTGTTAGTACCACAAGCCGTTTAGGCGGTTGATAAATAACCCTGAGGGGCCAAGGAATTGGAAAATTGTTTAAGGATTATAGGTACCGTGTAGATTATGGAACTTGGCGTTTATAAAGCACTTGAGGGTCCTTCTTCAGGATAACCTGCATGCATGTATGTGTCTATGTCTATGATATAGATACATATAAGGGCGGTTTTGACAAGCTCGCATATGAAGCAGGCTCCGTTCATGTCTGGTGCCTGCAAAATACTTCTTCCTGAACACGTTGGCCAACGAGAGATCGCTAACGCGTTCTACATTGCGGACTCTAGTATTCCTTTCCAGAATACTATTCAGGTCGCAGGGTTAAGGGTTCAGCGTTTTACTTAGGGGTGTGTGGTCAGTATGCAAAAAGGAAACTCAGGTACAGTTGGAAAAGCATCTTTACTGGATTACTCAAGTTTAGGTGCCAGATCAAAAAAAGATAATGCCAAGTTGGCAGAACAACAAAAGCTCATGCAATCTGGAACACGCTACCTTCTGGCGGTTTCGCCTGATGTAAGAAAGATTTGCTGAGGGCACCTGGTATGAAACTTGCCTCTGGCTCGCAAGGAATGAAGGAATAGATCCTTCTAACCTAAGTAGTCCCTAGATAACCATCCAATAATACAATAGTTTCCAGTTTTCTTGTCGATTGCTTCATACCCTGCTAAAGAGCGGTAAGAAAAGGGGCGTGATGTTGGAAGGAGCCTTCAGCTCCCTCATGCCCTTTGCGTCCTAGTTTCCGGTAGGTCGCTCAAACTCATAGGTTTGCGTGCTACCGGGGATGTTTTGTAGAGAGACCTTCTTAATTGAACAAACATACCCACCTTGCTGCTTCTGACTTCGACTTGGGGTTTTGAGTTTAAGATTTAAAGCTTATAAAGTTGATGGGGCTTTGGTTACACGGTTTGGGGCTAAGGACTAGATGGAAGGTGGTTCATCGCATCCTGCTCTTGATGCTGCTTTACTTTGCGTCCGGTCCACCTGAACATCTCTGTCAGCTGCTCGAGGACTTCTTTCTGAATCATGCGTGCATAGCGAGCCGATGCCATGGCTGAGTCTATGAATCTCGGTGCGCCATGAAGATGGAATACTGCTGCAGAGCAAACGCCTGCGTCATGCTTGTAGCTTGAATGCTGGTATGGTGCGAGTTTCACAGACTGCCACCAGCCACGCCACGAAAACGTATCCCGCCTATCGTGGTAAACGTGTTGCTTTTTGCTGTGGAGGCTTGATTTCCTTTGGGGCCAGACCCATTAATCCCTAGACCCACAACTTGGGTGCTGCCCCCACCCAGTAACAATGTATCTTGCAGGGGTCTTATTCAGGGCTATAGATAACTATACTACGAATCTGATCCAACTGTTAGAGTTGTGGCAGTACCCAACCCATAACCCCAAACCCTAGTCCCTGAACCTGGAAGCCTCAGCCCTAAGCCCTAAACTCAAAATTCTAAAGCCTTGCCTCCCCCCAAACTGACACGGAACCCCATATCGCCACACTTTTAGGAGGACATGTCAGTGTGTCCACAAGGAACCCTTCTCAGGTTCCATGTTGATTTCGGAGCGATCAACCCCATAAACCTGAACCCTGAACTCTGAACCCTTAAGCCCTAAATCCCTAAGACCCTAAGCCCCAAACCCTAAACCCTAAACCCTGGAGCAGCTCGAAAACAATGATTGAGCTCCGGACTGTTGGCGCTTCAACGTCTCCTTGGGGATAGGGTTTAGGGTTGTAGGGTTTAGGGTTTAAGGCTTGCATAGGTAGCTGCGTGGGTGGCTGCTGGGTGCAGTTCTGGGTCCAGGCACCTTAGAAAGGGGTGGGTATGGCCTAAGCAGGCGTGGGTGGGAATTTGGATTCAGGGTTTAGGGTTTTAGGGCTTACGGAGTACCCTAGAGAGTCCAGGGATACGTGAAAAGTAGAGGGATCCTTAGTAAGGATTATGAACAAAACATTTGGTAGTTTCCCAAAATTAAGGGAACCCAATATAGGCCCCAAATACAAGAATCCTTATTTTATGACACCACATTGGCATCCGTAATTTTACCCCCCCCCCCCTTCCCCCCCCCTTATTTGCCCGCGCCAAATGCCCGCTCATCGGAATGTGCTGTGTATAGCAGTGTGCTGCTGGTTGTGGATGTGGTCGAAGAGAACGTTCTTATGGGTGCCGGCATGGAGTCACTTGTTGTGGATGTCGTCGAAATGAACGTTATAATGAGTGGCGGCATGCATTCGCTAGGATCTTGTTTCGCTGTGAATAACAGTAACGTTGCAGTTGTGGAAATATTTATACGGATGCTATGACCTTGGATGCGCACGTAACATGAAGATGCTGCGGGCAAATAGGGGGGGGGTGTGGGTAACATTGGAGACATATGGTAGTTTCCACGGAGAGGGAGACCCCAGCAGACCCCAACACATGGTAATGCGTTTTTGGGGCCTTAAAATGGTACCCTAATTTGGGGAAAGCCCTGACGGTCCTGGCGTTATGGGGCTTAAATAGGAGGGGTACGGAGGTAGATGGAGGGAGTACGGTTTAGGGCTTTATGCTAGTTTCCAGAAATAACGGGCCCCAATATGCGATCATCCTGATTATGGGCAGTTCCAAGAGGGAGCCCCTAGTTAGTGGAAACCTCAGTTTAGAGTCACACTCATGGTCCCTTTCGGGTACCCCCTATTTTCGGGGCGGTATCATAGTAGGGATCAAATTCTTGGCAACCTACCATATCCCCATGTTCGAGGTTTTGGTTTGTGTGTGAGGTTCCTTGGGAACACTGGTGAGATTTAGTAGAAGATGCAGCTTCATGCGGGAGACATGCGTATCATGGGCAGTAGTCACATGCAATGATAACGTCCCCCCACCCTTCTGACAATTAAATTTGCCAGTATAGTACCTATATAAGTTGCGGGGGATTTTTTGCTAGTTCAAGTTTGGGGGTGGGAGAGTGCATGTTTTTTGGGAATATCGGGCCAGGGTGCAACACTGGGACTTTGCTTTTGTAGTAGATTCTGCTGAGTTTGTATACGGATTGAGGCTTCTGTGAGGCTTTGACTGGGGTCCTACGAGGCATCTATGGCTGTACGGCAGCTGGTGCCTAGTTGCTTGAGTCGGTAGTTAGCTGAGTCAACATCAAACATTAGTCTCCCTTAAGCTGATAGCGTCAAAACGGTAGCTGACGGCTGAGTTCCCTGTGTTACAGCGTTCTACTTTACATCAGAAAGGCATCGTTGCTTTTGTTTTGAAAAAGAGTTGTCAACTTGGCTGGCAATCTGAAACCCAATGCTACACCTGTTTGTTACCTAGAACATGACCTTAAAACGCCCTTAGGCCTTGTTTTGGGGTTTCTTCTGGAGGTGTAGTATAGCACGGGGTATCTGAACGGTAGGACTCAGACGCGGCATTCGAAGCTGCCGTGCCCCGTGGGGGCCTGGTACCTCCGGGTCTCGCTGGCAGAGAACAAGGATGTCTGCCTTAGACTGGCCAAAGGACCTAAAGTTTCGACCCATATATTGGGGTTATATGGTTGAAGATTGCCCAACAAACGAGAATCAAATGAACAATAGAATGGAACATGAAGCGGAACCTGGGATAATGTATCTTATAATATCTATGGGAAAGCTGTTGGTTCGTATAGGGGATCTAATTTCGATATGTTTCGATCCTCCCACAAGGGTTGACGAGTTTGGGGCATTTGTGGGGCCGCCATAGCAACTAGGGTTTTGCACGAGTGGGATGTTTACTGCACAGGGATAGCTACCGGGCTCCAACCCAAGAACAATAGAGTAGCGTTTTATTTGGCGATACTATAGTCCCCTTTTTTTGTTGTATGCACAATTTGTCATTTCCACTCAAAGTGTCATCGGCAGACATCTCAGCATAGCACACGCTGCGGATTTGCCTCACTTTCCCATTATGTGCTGGGATGATTCAATCCCCGTTTGCAGATTCTACTACCTTATTTTTCATGCAACGCCTACAAAAATTGTGCGGAAGTGTCCCCACACACACCTGTTGCCAAAAGAAACTCTGGAAAGGCCAAGCAGTGTCAGCTGATCATTCAGCATCAGCAGAACATTATTTCTCTAGCCTGTTCTACATTATTTGATATTTGCTATCGGAGGGGTCAAGGCTGTCCGTAGTTCGCTTGCCGGATCGCCTGATGTCCGAGAATAGTAATTACTATAGTCCCCAATTTTGAGTCAAATTTTCTCCTCCTTTTGGGGTGTAGTACTTTTTTAAATGAGCAGTGGAATCTGATTAGGCTCAACCACGAAACAATCGTTACTCAATAGGGGTATCGCCGTTTTATTAGCTCTAGTGCTTTGTTGCTATGTTCTGAGTGTTGCTCACCATTGGAATGGTGGTCTGGTCAGATCCTAAATCCCTATATCATACCAGTTTCCATGTTATTCTCGACTTAAAACGTGATTTTCCATTGTGGCATCCCAACCCTAAACCCCAACATTCCTGCATCATATCCGAGTATATAGCCCCATATCATGTTGAAATATCTATGTGCATACATACATATATACATACATACTGAGTGCAATCTGCACGGACACAGCTTTGCGCTGCCCCATCACTTCCCCTCATAGCGGGCTTATATAGAACCTTAGGGATTAAGGCTTCGGGCTTGGGATTTCCCCAAATTAGAGTATTTTGGGGGGGTCCACATGATAACGGCTCTAGTATTTTGGGCTCTATACTACCATATAGGGCAGTAGGAATCAGGTAGTGGAAAAGAACATGGAAACTACTCGGCAGGGCAGTGGTATGTCGAGCCGGCTGTGATCAAGAAAAAGCATTCCTGTGGACGTCACAGCGGGCCAGCAAATTCAATGTTCCTTGCTGATGCTGAGTAAGGAATAAGGGGTTATAAGGTTTAGGGTTCAGGGTGTAACCCCTATAGAACCCCATATGTAATATACATTCCCTTATTCCCTACTTGCAGGGTCATGGGGACTTAGTAAGTAGGTTAATAACGGGGTTAATTGGGATTATTCTGGTGGCTTGTAGGTATTATTTTCCTACTTACTAAGTCCTCCTGACCCTCCAAGTAGGGAATAAGGGAATGTATATTACATATAGAGCTTCTACAGAGGTTACACCCTTAACCCTAAACCTTACAATCCCTTATTCCTTACTAACCCCCAGTCAGGTTCAGACCCATGGCGTTCTCCTCCAAGATTTCGTCGGACATGCCTGGAACACTGCACCTCGGCCAGGCATCCAGTAAGTTTCATGGTGCTGTTTCGCAATGAGAATGATAGCAGTCATCAGTAGCATTGCCTGCAAGACTATTCAGCACACCCATACGGAGATTCTAGTGAGATTCTCAAATCATCCCTCTATACTTCCTACTAATGATCTGCACAATCTCATTATCATTCTCACGTCCCTGGAGTTCCTACTACGGCCCAAATTTTTGACAATGCTTATAGTCCCCCTTAAGTAGATAGAATATGGCTTTGGGTACATTATAATAAGATCCCCATATACCCCATATTCTATCTACTTAAGGGGGACTATAGGTGTGCTCAGCTCCAGCTTGTGGTCTTTGGCATCGTTGCGCTCGCCGCTGGAGCTCTGGCTCCCTGCTGATCTGGAAGTGTCCCAAAACTCAGAGCTTCTGGGGTTTAGGGTTTAGGGTTTAGAGAAATTAGGGGTACCTACTATAATGGAGAATCAAATGGAAAGGAAAATGGAAAATGAAATGGAAACTGTGTTTATGAGTTTCTTTCATATTTTTGGGGGGGTTGTTTATCATGATCCATGATGAGCCCCCCCCCCCTGTTTCTACGAACCCCCTTCCGAACGCAAGGCAATTTCTGAGAATTATCGCAGCCGCTACCCTGTCATTGAGGGGACCGCCACGCCCCCAAATCCTGAGTTCCCAGAGGTGTGCCCCTTTTCTAAGAAACCAATCACAATGAGCACTTTTTATACGCTTCAGGGGGGTAAGATGGATAAATCCGTGCAAGAACAACACTTGAGTTTTGGACCAATTGGCTGGCAGCCAGCGTACCATGGTTGAGGCGTGAATCGTCATGTTGGGATGTGTGTATTCGCGTCTTTAGAAAAGTGTTGGCGTGGATGCAGGGCTGCGAATCGTATTCAGGATGATAAGACTTCTGTGGGACAGGGGTTGCCAGCAAAGACAGCTCATTCTGCCCGGGGCTAGCTTGCTCTATGCGAAGTAACATCTTTCGTCCACAGTTCAGACTGCAAATTAAGTGCATGGGAAACGCAACGAGAGCAGGAACAGGTATTTGCCGCGAATCAAAATCAATAACAGAAAGGGCAAGAATGGTAAGTACTGCAGCAATAGCGTCAACCAGAGGAGTAAGCGCCGAGGCTGTTGAACCAGTGACCATTCTATGACCTGCTGTACGCCTTCGCTATAAAGCAGGTTGTGGGATCAGTTCCGAATGAGTTTCTGTCTGGATGGCAGCCAACAGCATCTGTGGCATTATGGCATACTTCTTTGAGCACGAATTCTATTGCTATAACTGTTACTTGCTGGTGGTTTGAAGGGAACATGGGAATATCATCCCTATACAACCCCAAAATTATGTATTCCTGTATTCCCTGCGAAGCACCAGTAAGGTTAAGATGCTTATAATGCCCATGCTTTGCAATCTCATGATGACTACCATCCAGAGCCCAGACCATGTCGAAGCACTGTCCCAATGTCAGACTGCTCGGCTAGTCTTACTGGGGGTTAGTAGGGAATAAGGGGATATGCAAAATAGTTAAGGGAATACATATACATACATGTATAGGGTTTAGGTCTTGGGAGTATATTCCCTTATTCCCTACTACCCACCAGTAAGTAATTCAGCAAATGCGAATTTTGAGTTTGCCGATGCGCAGAATTTTCCGGACTCCAGCGGGAAGTTGGTACTTGTGTTGTTGCAACTAAGTGACCAGAGTTAAGTGACCAGAGTGACCAATGTATATACTAAGACCGAAGATACCACATTTTCATATCCCTGAAGCAACTGCTCTTTTCTATGTACAGGCAGCATGGAGTCTATGTCGTAACCTTCCACGCCTGGCAACACGAGGTCAGGTGGCTTGTAGAATACAAGTGGAAAATAAATGTAATCAATGAACCATAGGAAATCGGAGAGTGCAGGTCTTTGAAACAAGACATGCGCAAGTTGGCAGTCGCAGGCGCCGCTGAAGACTTCCAAGTCTTAGTGTGTGCGCGCGCTGCAGCTCTGCCTGCTGCAGGAGACTGCAAATACCGTAGGCTCTCTGTCGGACAATGCTCCAAAGCGCTGCGCCATGCAACTCGTAAGGCGCAAGCGGCACAAGCGGCGAAATGAACAGGCCTAGCCAGGCAGACCCTGGCTGCGTGCTTCAGAAAAAAAAGGAGGTTGGCGGAGCACAGCATCTCAAATGCTCCATGCGAAGGGCACCACCTCAGTGTGGAAGCCATTGAATGTCCAGCTCACATGATTGGGAACAGCAGCTTGGATTCCATCCTGCTAGATGCTAATGGCCATGCAATCCCATCTATGTGAATGAGACGAAGCCTTTCGTTCCTATGACAAGTTGGGACCTGTTGAGACCAAAAAAAGCAGCATGCAAATTCATGGTTACTGGCACCACACAGTCCATAGCACCCGGAGCAGGCAGCCACTAAGACCAGCAATCACGTCGTAGGTTCCAACTGCCATGGGCAGCAGAGCTGCACACAATTGGAAAAGACGGCCGGGGCTGTTTGCAACAAATTGCCGTATAAATAAATAAATAAATATATATATATTTATGCATATCTCTCTATATATATACTGTACTATATTCTATGACATTATACCACATTATACTATATTATACTATCTTATACTGTATTATACCATAGTATATTATAATCTTCTGCGGGGCAAGGCAGAAGCTGCTTGAAAAGTCCGGGCCCCAGGCGCCTTTGAAGGGCCATGGCAGCTGAAGTGACTGCCCCTACAAAACCCCAACACAAACCTTATTGTAATGTAGTAGTTTCCATTTTCTTTTCCATTAACTCGAAAAAACCCTAAACCCTGAACCCTGTAGTAGTTTCCATGTTCTCTTCCATTATCCCTATAGAACCCCCCTAAGAAACCCTACATAACCCATTATAGTAGTTTCCATTTTCTTTTCCATTATCCCCATGTAACCCCAATATATACCCTATAATCCCTATAGAACCCTATATAACCCTTAGTAGTTTCCATTTTCTTTTCCATTATCCCTCTATTACCCTGGTTGCTCCCCAAGGTATGGGAAGGGAAAGGGCAAAGGCCAAGGCAAGGATCCAAAGAAGCAAGGCCTCCCCCGGCATTCTTTGGGTCAAATATATAGGGATTGGGAATATATAGGGAGTATATAGGGATAATATAAGGATTATATAGGGATTATAGGGTATATGTAGGGGTTATATGGGCATAATGGAAAAGAAAATGGAAACTACTATAATATAATAGGGTATATATATAGGGTTATATAGGGATTATAGGGTATATGTAGGGGTTATATAGGGATGATGGAAAAGAACATGGAAACTACTATGGTAGGGTACATAATAGGGTTATATACGGATGATGGAAAAACGGAAACTACGATAATGGGTGATATAGTATGGGCGT
>CAJNIZ010025670.1:20316-53722 GCA_905231905.1 Symbiodinium pilosum
CTGTCATGGGTTTTGAGCTCTCACATCTTTGTGGCGTGTCAAAAGTGTCAACAGTCACAGGGATCAGGCGGGTCGCGGTCGCCATCCTCGTAACTGTCATCGTTTTTGAGCTCTCATATCGCGAGGAACCCCCCGAGTGGAGCCAACGTTAGGAAAAAAAAGCAGCCGGAGCCAACGCTAGGAAAAAAAACACCTCCGCCGTGATGCAGCGGTAGCGGTGTTGAGGTGGGTGGCTTTGGCAAGTAGCTGCTGCCACCGCTGATGGTTGTATTCTTACTCTCGTTGTCGCTGCTGGTGCTCAAGTGGTTTCTATTGTTATGACATTCTGTCGTCATGGTATGGTTTCTGGCACAGCAAGCAGGGCTTCAGCGACTTGATCTTTTGCATGCAGCTGGCAAGGAGACCCGCCTGGCAAAGCTCACAGGCGGAAAGGCCCCCGATGTGGTCGCTTAGCTGGGTGGTGAATGGGTTGTTCCTATTCCTAAGAGGAATTTAAAAAGAACAGGCTGCCACTGCTCAGCCTACTTAGGGGCCTACTGGAAGGTTGGATTGAAGGTAAGCCTGCTGCATCTAATTATGACTGACGGACCCGGTTGTTGCGTACAAAGCCGTAACATGCTAAGATTCTTTGCAGATTTTGTTACGTGGCACAGTGAGCTGTAGAATCGTGCTCAGGACTGGACACTCATCGCCGATCGCATCAACAAGCGATTCAAGTACAAGCCTGGCAAGGATGCGTTCTGCCCTTCCTCTTACCTGACCTATGAAGACTGGTTTTTGAGGGCACTTTCACCAGCAACGCATGAGCTATGCATGGCGCAAGCGGCCTTGGCGGATGTTTGCGCTCCGGTGCAGGGGAAAGCGTGGGAACAGGCTGGGCTTGGGCTCTTGGGACTCCTCATAATTCGAGGAACTCATTTGTTCAGGGATACGCCTGGCGCATATTCCACTCATCACATACCCACTTCGCATGACAGCACAGTTGTTGCCGAGTGGGGATTATGAGGTGCCGAGCGGCGAGATGTCGCTGAAGATCTCCATCATTGCGGTGTCTGAGCTACTGCGCTTGTTGGATGGGCATCGGCTCTTGCAACTGCGACTGCGCTGGCCAGCACTTGGCTTAGATTCTTGCGCATGAGGGCGCATGCGCAGATGACATGGCTGTATCCTGTGGTGAATTACTCAGTGCCCCTCAGCCGTGCAAACCAAGACGCTCCATGCCAGCCACCTATCCATGTGTATGTCCCAAGTAAGAACCTGCCACGAAAAACTCTCCCACGTCCGAAGCCCTAAGCCCTAAACAAGAACGAGCAAGTACAAGGAGAATCTGAATCAGGACTACCACCGTGTTCACAGTCCTGTGGATGGCAAGATCACAGACGTTTGCTGCTGCCAGAAGGATGAGCTTTTTCCTGGAGCTGAGGCTTAGATCGATGTTAAGGCCAGCTAACCCAAAGCCAGACAGGGAAATCTTGCTTGCAGAAGTGGTTTTTGACGGATCAGGCCACGAATCAACAGCCAAGGAGTCCTTGACAATTTTCTCCTTCAGCACAGCTTTCGGTTTGGTGCGCCTGCTGTGCATCGGCGAATGGTCGGTTCAAAGCTTTGTGGCGATGGCAAAGGTAGGAGACGAAGTAGCCAAGATGGACGAGCTTGGCCATTTCGATTTGGGGTCGCAAGTCATTCTCTCTCTGCCGAAGGGAGCGGACGTCCTCTTTGAGGGAAGCCCGAGGCTTTTCCCTGGGGATCCCATTGCTGACTGCGGTAAGGCCAAAGAGCTGCCAAGGGAAGCGGACGAGACGACAACCAGAAATAGGAGTTTCGCAGAATGATCCCTATGCAATCCCAAATAAAGACCCTCGGAATCCTCATGCACTCCATTTTCTTTCCACGTACCCCCCCCCCCCCAAATACGCGTGATCACTCTATAATTCGTCTCTGTATATACTCACAATTCTGGGAAATCCCCACTGCAACTTTCAATCTCCTTCTCCCCGGATGGCGAAGGCTATCCCCATTTTGAGAAATTCTGGGGGTTTAGGGTTGAGTGGCTGGCAGGGGCTCAAAGTAAGAATGCGTTCCCTCAACCCGCCCCAAATCTCCCCACAAGACACGGGTATTTCTCGAATCGAGGAACAATCAAAAGAACCAATCATAATGTAGTAGTTTCCGTTTTCTTTTCCATTCCCCTATATAACTTTCAAAAAAAATATGGGACCCACAATAAAGGTTCCTACAGTAAACCCCAGACCCTTAACATAGCAACGTACTATAGCCCTTATTATAGGAACCCCCCAAAAGGTATCCCTAAGCATAGACCCCCAACGTACTATAGTCCTTATCATAGGATACCCCCGAGAGGGTATCCCTGAACCCTAAACCCTATAAACCTTAATCTTTAGGAAACCCTCAAATCTGCCAACAGGCCGGGGGCGAGAATCAGGAGCCAAAGCTGCTCCCGGCAAGAAGCGGATCAGGAAAGCAGCCAGTGCATATGCAGGTTTCCCGAACTCGGGGTTTAGGGATGTAGGGGATATATAAGGGTGATGGAAAAAGGAAACTACTATTTAGGGTTTAGGGTTTTTACAGTTACTACCCTCAATAATGGAGGATCAAATGGAAGAAATAAAATGGAGAATGACATGGACACTGGGTTTATATGGTGGTTTATAGGGATGATGGTTACCAAAATCTGGGGTCCTGTTTGGGTGTTCCCAGAACAAGGATTATTAGTAAATTGGGGTACATATTGGGAGTCCCTCGTTTTGGGAAAACACCATCTTTGGGCAGATTACTGGCTCGTCCATGTATTGCGAACCGACATGAAGTAGGCAAGTGTGCAACACAACCCTAAACCCTATAGAACCCCAATACATACCCTATATAGCCCATTATAGTCGTTTCAATTTTGTTTTCCATTATCCCTATACAGCCCTAGCAGACTGTAGTAGTTTTCATTTTCTTTTCCATTAACCCTATATAACTCATAATATGCTATAGTAGTCTCCATTTTCTTTTCCATTATCTTTTATGAGAGCCGCCAGCCAGACAGGACCTCTTCGTCCGCCACCCGAACTAAGGCTGCTGAGGCCATTTTGATCATTTTGCCTCAGGCCTTATCATGGTATAATGCACACTGTACTAAAATATACGATGTTATACTATATTATACTAATTATATTTAAATATATGAGATACTACAATATACCTTGCACCTGCACTCCAGGCAGCAAAGCCTGCTGCCGTCACAAAGGTCAGAAAGGCTCGCCTGTCCGCAAGAGAAGGGGGCTGTTGGGAGGTGGCGGCGTCTTTGGCGAGAGTCCTGATCCAAACATGTTCAGAGTACGCAAGTCTATTTTAGGGAGTTGTCTTGCCTTGCCATTGCTGAAAGATATCTACTTGATTCAGACGTGCATGTGCTGGTTCCTGATGAGCCTTAGTGGCCAAGCTTGCAAACGATTCCCCAATCGCTGACAGGTCAACGGGGCATTCCGAGAAAGATAGGACGTAGTGACAGGTATATTGAGGGTCCTTTCAGCTACCCTACTCAAGCTGACAGGTCCGAACAAAGACCGGCGTGAAGAAAGCAAGGTCATTCACTTGGGAAAGCAGCAGTTTTTTTGCGGGACCATGGCACCATTCCAAAGACGCAAAACATGCTGTACAGGCAAAAGAGGCAGCAAGCCTGATAGTATTGCTAACAATACTCACGTAAGCATGCCCCTCTCCCTCTTCTTCTCTCCCCCTGCTCCCGCCTCCGTCCCTGGAAATCTGGATCTGCAAAAGATCGGGTTCAGACTGACGCTAAGGTCCAGTAAAGATCCGAAGGCTGGGAAGGTAAAGCGTTTGAAGAAGGCTGCAGGCGCATGCATGATGCTGCCCTGCACGGTTGGGTCCTGCCTCTTCCCTCCTATTTTGATGTCCTTCAAAGGGCTCCCATGTCATGTCACTTTAAAGGCGATTGTGCTGGCGCAAGCATGTAGCAGAAAAGATGTAAGAGTTGCTGATGGGTGTAACTCAAGTTGCAAGCTGTATTTCTTGCGCAGCACCATTTCCCTGGCTCAGATATTTGTAAAGCTTTGACAGCGATAGCATACCGCCACCTTGATGCGGACGGCTTTCGCATGGGCAGTCCTCAGTGCATGTGCTTGGCTGGCTGAGGGAACAGGGTCAGGGAGCAGGCTTGCTGAAACACAGCATGGCCAGGTGGTGAGTTGGGCAAAAGGGTTCCAACCTGGTTTTGAGCCCAGCTTAGCAGCCATCAGGTGGGGCCGAATACTTGCAGACACCTAAAGGAGCTAGCAGCTAGATGGGATACTTAATGTGGCATCATAGAAGTATGAATCAACCTAATGGCCTCGGGAAAACTGCAAGTCGACCAGCAATCCGCCCAGACCCCCGAGGGGGTTTAGGGTTTAGGCAAAACCAACAAGAAACTTTGAAAAGAGAGCCTCATACATTACCCTCCGTGCTCTCCGCAGCCAGCAGGTTGTGAAATTTGTGGAACCGGACGCATGCGCCGCATCGCCTTGTTGCAGCTCTTTTGTGCAAAGGGCTGAGGCTGGGAATGGTTTGGGGCTTTTAAAGCAAGAATAGGCTGAGCAACGGTATTATGTCGATAGCTGGGCAGGCTTTAAATTTCGGATCCCAGCTGAAGTGCACATGGGTGGTTGTCAAAATTATGGGCCCTTTTTGGATCCCGATTATATTGCGGCACCTAATATTCAGGGTGCCCAAAAATGAACATAATTTTGACAGCCACCCACATGTTCAACAGCCCTGGGATCCATTGTTTGAGACGCCCACTTGACTCGGCAGGGCCAGGAGACGCTCTCAAGCGGAGCATGGTACTTCTCCCACAGTGGCAGTGAAGAGGCAGTGCAGGCGATTGTGCCGCCGGAGACGGTTTTAGCTTCTGCCCCCGCAACTGGCTTGCTGTTAAGGAGCTTCATTCGAGAGACGATACTATGGGTACGCAGTGGATAAGTGTCTTTAATACCTGAATTCAAGTTCCTCAGCAGCAGCCCAGGCGATTGTACATGGATGGTGCATGAAGTGGCGAGAGACGGCCACCGGCACGGAGCCATATTTGGATCAGGCGGGAGCCTCTCAAAATGTACTTTCAATGATCTCTAGTGATACCAGGCACTTTTTCAGCCACAGTGGCAGTAATTCTAGTCCACCCAGAATCCCCTTTTTCAATGGTTTTTACCCTGGAATCCTAAGAGTGTCGCCCTGGCTTTCAGAGCCCAGGTGAGCTTGGAAAGGACCTGCGCTCATGGAACGGCATACATGTTGAGCGAGCCAGGTGCACAGCTCTATGAGAAATTCTGGACCGGCCCCGCGCAACCACTAGCTTATCCCCAGAGTCTGAGCTTGACGACTTCATCTGGCCAGATTCTGAAGGCGACTGTGTTAGTGCCAAAACTGCCGCTGACACAGGAAGCGCCGCAGTACTTCTCTTCAATTTGGTTTGAAGCTTGCGAAGAGCAGGACCCTAGCGCGATGAGTAGCTAGGCAGAAAGTTTGGCTTCCAACAATGCATGACGGACCGTAGTCCGGAATGTGTTGAGTTTAAAGAAAGGTTGCGGGCCCTTTTCGATAGGGCAATCACGGGTGTGGTGAAACGAAGTTGGCCAAACTCGCTGCCGCGAGACTGTTGCATGAATCCAAGAATTCGAAAACGCAGAAGCTAGCAATGAGGTCCTGTGCATTAGAACTTAGGATCAGCCAGAAGCTCACCAAAAAGTGGCGTCGCCAGTGTCAGACTTGGGCAACCTTGGGCACGAAGCTAGGCTGCTGTAAGCTGAAGTCGCAATCAGTCTCTGATATCCTGAGGCTCTCTCCCTCATGTTACCCAGTGCCTGCTGACAGGCCAGGGCAAGACGCTGAAGGGGGCCCGCGCTAGGAAGGCGGCAGCATGCTGTTGTTACATTAGATCGGCAAGTCCAAAGGAGCGGCTCCTTGGATACAGCCAATTCTATATTGGGGTGATATTGGGGTAATATAGGGATAATGGAAAAGAAAATGGAAACTACTATATACTATATACTATGATAGACAAGAGTTTGAAAGAGATGGTGCCACTGTTTGGTTCTGGTCTCAGTCCAGCAAGCGCCTAAGCATCGGAACATGCCGTATTGCTGGGACACATTACACCTTGTGGAATCTGAAGTGAATCAGTGTAGAGCACAGCACAAGCCCAGAATTGCTTGCATCACCGTTACAGAGGCCTGTTCAATCCTCCTAGAAGCTGTGCCACTTCCTTTCCGTACCTATGCAGTATTTCTACCACCCCTATACTATCCCTGCCCTAGCTCAGAGCCCCAGGCGCTGAAGAAGCTGTCCAAGCAGACTGCTGTAAGCTCAGAAAATCTGGCATACATCCTTGCGAAGCACAACAATGGTCTCTGTTGCAATGCAACAGGACTAAGGGCAACAACGGTTGCAGCAAGAACAATCAAGAGTGATAGTCGAGGCGCCGAACCACAAGTTGTGACAATTATATACACGCAACAATGGCTATAACGACGCTAACTATAACAAGAAGGTGTAGCCAAGCAAGTTTGACTGAGGCGAGAGTTGTGTGCCCGGGAAGCTTGACCGAGCGGTTCATCGCTTGCAGCTCTGCCGCACGAAGGCCTATTTGACAGAATGCCAGGTCACGCTCTAGACTAGAAGTCTTGCTGTGGCAGCATCAGCTATCTGAGCTGTAGTCTAAACTCCTTACAGAGGGGTTATTTAGCGGAGTACTATAGCAGTTATTAAGGGGATACTAGGAGTTTAGACTATGGCTCATCTGAGGTGGACGCGCTTCCGCATACAGTGCTCTGACCTGACCTCGGAGCGGCTTTTCATATATAAGCCCTACATAAACCCTAAACCCTAAATAGTAGTTTCCATCTTATTTTCCACTATCCTTGTATAACCCCAATATGACCCCAAAATCCATATAACCCCTGTAATGCCTCTAGTTTCCATTTTCTTTTCCACTATCCCTATATAACCCCAAGAAGGTATTGGGATCAGCTTCCAGGCCGCCCGATCAATACGCTGCAGTCAGGTATGCCCCCTTGGGGTTACATTGGGATCCTAGTCGGATAATGGAAAAATGGAAGCTACAGGGATTATAGGGGTGATTTAGATTTTGGGGAAATATTGGGATAAGGGAAAATGAAATGGAAACTACTATTTAGGGTTTAGGGTTTGGGCTGCTTTAAACGCACCGCAGTCTAGCATCAGCAACACTCAAACAAGCCTAGTAGCCACGCCAACTAGACATTTGTGGCGACACGGTGAAGCACACAGCACCGGGAGATTCTGCATGCTCGAAATATTGTAGATTGGGGGAGCATTCGTGCAGCCAGTATCATTACCAATTTCTAGGAACAGACTTATGCAATCCAAGATGGCAGAAGCTTGTGTTAAAGTCCACCAGAACAGAAGGGCTTGTGATTCTGAGAAAGCTATTAGAAAGAGTGATTTCCCTATACAACCCCTAGCAGGCGGCATCTTTGCCAGGTGACTCTAGAAAAGGGACCTCTGTGCGCAGCTTGCAAGTGGGAACTTCCGCTGGCCCAGGACTACCTTCGAGAGGCGCCTGCTGGCAACTGGGCAGCTTAGTCAGGAGCCTACTGGCACAGGAAGTTCACAGAGTTTAGGGTCTAAAGTTTTAGGGTCTNNTAGGGTTTAGGGTTTAGGGCTGTGTCACCTAGTCCTACAAGCGAAGCTGGGCTGAGACGAGGCTGGCGATGGCTTCGTGATGAGGACCCATTCATCATGCAGTGGGCCACTGCTTGGGCAGCACTCGTTATAATTGTTGTCCTTATACTAACCACTGTCACAATGACAAATGCTTGTTTTAGTTTGTGCATTTGACGGTCATCGTTTTTTCTGGAGGACGCGGACCTTCTGCCAGAAAGTGCTCATCCAGTGGAGGCCGCCGATACCAAGCATCTTTGGAATTCCTAGCATGGGACTTGCATTGCACCCTCGGGCAGAGGCGGATCCAGACGCATACCACCGAGCTCAGCCCTCATCACAGCGAGGGGTGCCTCGCAAAATGAAGCCAGCTGCCACGGAAGCCAAGCCAAATCATTGGTGTTTATGCATACAAATTTACCAGAGTATCTTCTTATACCACTCTTATACACCCGAACCAGTACATATATTCACACCCTCTCCCCGTTATGCATCAGGCCCAATTTCTAAACCTTAGCAAGGCCTTGCGGAGCGCAGAGGGCTCACTGCCCGCACGGGCGATCTCCAGGCAGCTGCACGCGGAGTCCTTGCCACATACCATGTAGACTTAATGGAAAGAGCATGGAAACTACTATATTATAATAGGGTATATATGAGGGTGATATAATAATGGAAGAGAAAACGGAAACTACTACATTATAGCGGTTCGTTCCTGATCCTGTAGGACTTAGATCAAGACAGACACTGAGCTCCCAGAGCGAGACCTTGTCAAAGGCTGCGGTTCATGGATGCCGCTTTAGAGACCGATGCGCTTTGGCCGCTTTGCCCAGAACGTCGGAAGCTTAGGAGGCTTGTAGTTTCCATAAATTGGGGGACCCCAATATAATATAGACCCCAACATACTATATTCCATTATATTCCTTATTATAGGTATCCCCAAAGAGTTACCCCTAATTTTCGGAAACCACTGCCTCATGCAGCCCTGGCCTTGAAGCCCAATGATTGTTGAGATAACTGGAATTACGAAATGCCAGCACAGGCTGGGCATGTTTCCTAGGGTACTCCTTAAAGGGTTTGTTATAGGGAGTTAGATAGGGTTAAGGGTTTAGGGACAGGGGATCACCTAGGGTTTAGTGATCATTGGGTAGCACTTAGCGGACTGCCCTATTCGCTTCCAGATCTTGGAGGCTCATGGAAGCTGAGGCAATTGGTACCTTTCATGAACCTTTTAAACTTCGAAGTTCGAAGCCTGAAGATCTGACATCTGAACCGCCGTTCCAAGCTCCACAGACCTAAATCTCGCATCTCTTGCTTCAAGGGGCCGAATCTCATAGTAGGAGTCTGTAAAGTAGTCAGGAGATGTAATAGATGGTCGTTGGGAGACGGTTCCAGCAAACGGCTGCTCTTCAAGCATCCGTCCTATAGCCCTTAACAAGCAGTCCTAACCTGTGAGTTCTGGTCGCCCAAGAAGGAATGCCGGTGGTTCTGCTTTGATGGCGGATGAGGTTGATTAGAACATCGCGGCCTGTAGGCCTTGTCACAGAGAGTTACGCGCACCTGGAAGCCCATAATGTAGCCTATATATCCCTGTATTGTGTGAGCCCTAAACCCTAAACCCAAACCCTAATCCCTTGAAACCCTAGTCCCTTGAAACCCTATAATCACTATAGTTTCCTTTTTATCTTACACTATCCCTTGAAACCCCATAATTATCCCTATAGTTTCCATGTTGTTTTCCATTATCCCTTGAAACCCTTATCCCAAAAAGGGGACTACATTAGCCTGAAGGCCTGAAGCTGGCGGAGCGGCTACAAAGCCAGAAAGGCCTTCGGAGGCGCCGGGAGCGCTATCTGAAGGAGGCCGAGGGCTTTGGGTTTAGGGGTTTAGGGGTTTAGGGTTTAGGGGAGAGAGGGTTTAGGGTTTAGGGTTGGGGGAGGTTGAGGGATAGCAAGGCTTAGGGTTTCAGGGGTGAGGAAGTACAGGTCTAGGGAATATATGTTTTGGGCATCAGGGCAGAAGGGCTCTAAGGGTTCAAAGTGGCAATTTGCTGCTTGGGAGCTAGGGGTTCAATCTGGCGGCACGCAAACAGACCTGTCTGGGAAAGGATTGGCAGGCAGGGCGAGGTCTGACTGAAAGTGCTACGTATACAAAAACGGGTGTAGGGTTGCAGGGGGTTAGGGTTCAGGGCTCAGGGCTTCAGGAGGTTTAGGGTAGATTCACCAGGTAGATCCTGCTCAACTTGTGCATGGTTTTGTTGTAAGATGATCCTCCTAAACTGTTCAAGCTTCACATTATTCCCCCACATGGTCTGAGACGAGGAGGGCCTAGCTCCTAGAGCCCAGGGATCAGAGCAAGTACGACCCAATTATAATTGGTACTTATAACAAAAGGATAACTTAGGGGGCTTATGATCGAGTGAACCTCCAAGTATGGACGGCAGTCGACGAACCCAAGGTTTCGTGAGAGAGCGAAAGGGGGTTTGTCAAGGACCGTGCTGGTATCATCCATAGCAAAGAACGATCGAAGCTAGGAATCAGGAACACAGCAACAAATGTTGCAGTAGATTTTCACACGCAAATTTCGAGCAAGGGCCGACACTGTGTTTCGTGCGTAGCAGACAGGAGGGGCACCGAAGCCTTACACACTGTGCGAACGCTTGAACAGCAACGTTTGCAGGTCTACTCTGAGGTTCTGTGTCACTGTGGCGCCTTCCCTCGGGTCGTTGAATCAGAGAGGAGCACCTGTAGCCCGACCCTTGGAAAGTAACAGGGCCATCTTATCCTAAAGAATCCTAAAGAGTTTTCATGCATGCTGATGTGGGTGTCTTGGTGGGAGTAGCAGCATCGGAACCGGCATGAACCTGGACTTCCCATAGAGAAACTTCAGACTGTTTACACCTCTCAGAAGCAAGTATCAAAAGTATTGTATTACCATAGTCGAAACTCCTAGTATCCTCCTTCATAACCCTTAGTAGTCCTTGATATTTTCCCTTGTATAGCCCCCTTTGTTACGCCAGCATGGGCTAAAGAAATGTCTTTACCCCCAACAATCCCTAGGGTTTCTCCACGTAATCCTAAGTACGCCCATACGAGGTCAAAACGATCCTACGAAATACTAAAGAAAGACCCCAACTATCCCTGTATAACAGACCTACATACCCGTGGAGCCCTTACGTAAGGACCTCCTTTTTTGAGGGCCCCCCCACGTCACATGTTATCCTTATAGCCTAGGTAGGTTCTCATTCGCAAGCTTGCAGGTCTTGGTCCCGCTGACTGATCAATCGATTCAAAAAGCTGGTTGGACTGTGCGGCGCTTGGAGAATCCGCAAAGTCTTACGGGTTTAGGGGTTTTTGTGCTGAGGATGTAGGGGTTTGAGTGTTGGGTCCGTTAGTTATGGGGTAACAGGAAAAGGAGAAGCACGGACCAAGACAGTCCCTTCGTCGTAGTTCCCCATACGCCCTGGGATCTCGGAGGGCCCCTGTGTGGAGCCAGTTGCACATGCTACAAGTGGCCGCTCCACTTCAGATCGAATGTTCGCACGAGTTCTTGAATGTGCTCCCTCCCTCACTCCTTCCCTTTCATCTTTTCCCGATTCCTTCCTTTTGTCCACGGGCTGGCAACTTTATGTTCGCGAAGCCGTTGTGCTTTCAGGCTGCAACACCAGAGTGCAAGGTGGACAGCAGCCACAATGTATGGAATTAACGCAAGTGGAACAGGGAAGAACAATACTGACCAGAAAAGTGTTCCACACAACACACGACCCAATAAGTGTTTTCATCAGCATTGAAGAGAGATCCGACCTCGCAGCAGAACTCTACAACAGCACCTGCCTCCTAGACAACTCGCCTTTCATCCGACTGAACAGCTGCAGCTAGCAACAATGGAGGAGACTCTGCAAACCCTGCAGAATGCCAATGTGACATGCACTGGCTCGCAAACGCTCTGCGCTTTGAGCAACTACGTTATCAGCTTGTCGCTTGGAGGCCCTCGATCGATTTGCAAAACATGTGCTGAGTCAAACTTTTAGCAGGCGATGAGGGCTTAAGAGGAATGAAGGTTTCAACAGTCGCTTCCCGCAGCGATAGGCTTAACCGGCGTCAAGGCTGCCATTCCCATGCTGCTCGTGTCGATCGGCCACTTGCCTGAGCACAGACCTGACAGTCGCATGTGTGTGCGTGTGTTTGTGTTGTAGGGCCTCTTTCCCTTGAAGGCACTGACTGGATTTTCAAAACGCCTTGCGGACTTAATAATGCCTTCACACAATGTGTTGTTCTTTTTGTTGCCAGCTGAGGCTCCAAGCTGAGCGAAAGATTCCCTCTGCATTTGGAAGACACCTGGTTGGACAGCTGGGTTTGTATTGGCATACTCAGCTTCCTGCTTATCTTGGAGCTGGTGTCCGACTGCATACCTGCCCTGGCTTCATGCCAAGACTGCTTCATGCTGGTGGCAAAGCCGGTCATTGGGTTCTCCATGGCTTTGACACCGAGCTATGGGATGCATGACCTGTTTAGTAAGACCTCCAAGGCTTAGGGAGCACTCGAACAAAGGGATGGCAGCGTGACAAACTAGCATATCATTCGAGTTTTGCTTTGAGGTATAGGTCGGTTAAGGTTTGCAAGTCCAAGTCTCTTCAAGTATCTCATGGGCCTGTCTCAGAAGGGTCTACCAGACTTTGGGAACCTGCTTCGTAATCAACAAAACCCTTAAAGCTCCTCTGTGAATTCGCACCCACCATTCCTGGGATTTTGTTTTGCACAACTTCAGTTTCATCCTACAGCCCAGGAACCAGTACGGCATTAGCTCTGCCGCTGGCTGGCTGGCGGCCTTCTCTGCTGGATTGTTGGCCTTGGCCGTAGCAATCGTAAAGGCATCCTTGCATGTGTGGCAAGTCTGCTTCTGCCGGCCCCGGCCATTGACCATGGGGATCACATGACGGACAAATGCCGTCTAGTAGTCATACGTGGGAAGTGGGAGTCTCAGGGAGGAGAAATTTTACTTTTGTTGCAAGTGAATAGTGGCCTGCGTCCATCAGACGGCTTGCGCTATACAGGTAGGACTCAACATGATTCAAGATTACTAGCAGCCCCTGCATTTGCAACTGTAAATGTCTTTCGGCACGCCATGCTTCCTGCGCTTGAACTTGTGGAGGGCCTGAGTTGTGCGTCAACGGTCCCACCCCTTGTACCTTCGCCAGGCTTGTGCGTTTTGGCAGGCGGACTAAGTTTGACAAAGACTTCCTGCTGTCTATTCCGCTGTCACGTAACTGCTCACGTCTGTATGAGTGCTGGGTCACGGGAGGCAGCATGGACTTTGGCTTGCGATGGCTGCTCTGGAGGATGTTGCAGCTTCTTGGCGATGGCTTAGTAGCTGAGTGGGCAACCCTTAACCTTCTAGGATGCACATAAGCCTGCCATATTTCAAAAGGTCAACCTTCATTGGGCCAGGAAAGCTAGCAGCTAGGTTTGAGAATGCCCCTGACTCCAAATCTTAACCTGTAGAACTCTACCATGGAAAACAGACCTTGAACCATAGATCTTCAAATACACGCAGCTGGGAAAACTGATGAAGCATGTTTTCCCAGGAAGGTATGTGAACGGCTGAGGTCAAGTCCGAAGCGCGTTTGAACATGCAATGACAGGTAACTTGGCATGCAGTAACACTGCACTACTACTTTGCACTGCTGTTACGCGCAGTGTTTTCCGTTTGACGTGAGTTGAAAACCAACGTTGGCGTCCCAAGCAAGCCTACTTACTGCTTGCGCTCTGGCTGTAAGTATGTGACATAGGACAACGCATGCTGCGCTAGATGGGTATCTCCTGATACTAGGCAGGCGATCTTCGGCATGTTGCCCTCATGACGATCGCCAATGCAGAGTGCGGTTCACCTTTACAAGCACTCCAGCCGGAGAAAATTGGCATCCCACATGATGGCAGGTACATTAACGCAGAGAATCAGAGAGCTTCTAAGCCCCAACCGCGAAACTCTTGGCACCCAATCCAGACGTCTAGGCATCCTAACTGTGGTTGTCTTTATTGTGGGTGTTCTGGCTGCCTCTCTCGTGGTGGCTGGCTTCATTTCGCTCGTTGCCTACTACGCCATTGCAGCTCTGAAGCAGAAAGAGTCTCAAACCACAAGGTGTGCGGAAAACGAGCAACTCACATTTGCCTCATTCTTCTAGCACTTAATCTAAGCTCTTCAAACGAAGTGTTGAGCTGAGCCAAGAAATGCCTGCAAGAGGCTGGAGTCTCCACAAATGATTCGGAAAGTATTGTTATCAGAGCCATGCAGACCATGCTGACGTACAATGGAATCCTCTGTGAAACCGATTGAAGAACCTGTTCAATTAATCTATGGATAGGTCTCGGACACGCTACTGCAATAAGCGCAGACTTGGGACATGTTGCCGTTCTAGGGTACATACCCCGCAGAACATGAACTCTCTGCTTTCTGTACATCGCACCAAGTGGATGATGGTTCTTTTGGTCCTTCACGTAGGGCAGTTTTTTTGGGGGGGCAACATTATGAAGGCCCTCAGTATTCTCCAGTTCCCTACCACAGTCCTGTCATAGCCCTACCGTACCCAACCGCGTTTCTACTCTGCGGGAAACGGATAGAAAGACGAGTAATCGTTAAATGAGCCCATTTGTTCATGGCCCACCTGCCAAGGCAAGACGTCGTCAAGGAAAGCCCATGCTGCCGCAGGAAGTAGCTGGGTACTTGAGAGCCACTTCCGTCATCTTTCGCCTTAGGAGAGAACCAATAACATTTGTTTGCACGAACATGTCTACACGTTTGCTAGCGTAGACCGGCCGTCAAAAAGCTCTCGAGCACAAGCAAGGTTGCTGCGCAGACGCTGGACTGCTGCGGCGATAGCGTAGAGTCCGGCAGCGACGACTCTCTGACAAGCAGCAACAGCGCCGGATAAACAGAGCGAATACGAGTGCGCATGTTCCCCTGGGAAAGCTTTGCGCCCATATACGGGATTATATGGGGTTATATTGGGATAATGGAAAAGAAAATGGAAACTACCATATTACTATATTGTAAAGAGGTCTTGCTTGCAACAAGGAATCATCCAGCACGGCAGCCTTGGACCAGGCCAGCCTACCGTCCTAGCGATTCATGCCTGAAACAGATGGTCTTTGGGCTGAATTCGCTCTTCTTGAGCGATCTGGCCAGGAAGCAGCAAAGCTTGAACCTTTGAAGCTCCCCAATTCTCAGAGGGACTGCCGCACTCTTCTGGTTCTGCATTTGTATTCGCGCGGAGTATAGTCGTGACGACAAGGCTACAGGTTGCTTGTCAGCTGTTCTTCTTGGGCACTATGCCATTCACCATGCCTAAATGTGACGGTAGCAAAGGAAACGCACGGCTTGCAACTGATCATTTCCAACAATGGGGGTCCCCTCATGTACGCCGCAGATATCATCGAGCCTGCCTCTGTTATGTGCCCCAAGGAGTTGGGACCCCTCATTTTCTGTCAAAATCATGCCAGGCCAGGCACCTGGTGGCAAGCTGCGCCGCTGCTTGGAGGAAGGAGCTGGCCTAAGATGCCTTCCATGCACAGTGTTACTTGGATTCTTACGGGGAGGTTATGAGGGGACTGCAAGGGGAGTATGGGGGGTCCATATTCAGGACTCTTAACAGGGCTAACAGTTTGCCATCATGCCCCTGGAAGGACCCTTCCGACGCTCCAAGGGGTAGGAAGGGCTACAAGCTGCACTTCTTGCCACACCTACAGCCTGAATCCTAACCTTAAACCCTAAACCCCAACCTAAAGACAGACCCAAACTTTAAAACCCTAACCTAGACCCTTAACCCTAAACCCAACCTAAATCCTAGCCCCACTTCTAAAACCAGCCTAAACCCTTCACCCTAAATCCCAAAGTGAGCAAGGGAATAGCAGTGATTGGTGTGCCTGAGTGGGCCTGACTTGCATGTGTTGACTGAACCTTCTCCTGAGCCGTTGCTACTGTAGCTAATGTTCTTGGAAAGCGACTGAAGTAGCGAGTGAAGTAGTGAACACTAACGTCTTGCTGCGGAGTGTTTTCCTGTAGCCCTCAAAGCAGGGATTGTGCTCACCTGGACATTCGTTGCCGTGCCTGCACTCTGTGCGATGCGCGTGTCTAAATCCCAACCTAAATCCTAACCCAAACTCTGAAATCCTAACCTAAACCCTTCACCCAAAACCCCAAACTAAATCCTAACCCAAACTCCGAAATCCTAACCTAAACCCTTCACCCAAAACCCCAACCTAAATCCTAACCCAAACTCTGAAGCTTCAGGTTCCGGACCAGGCCCTGGATGTGCGGTCCTTGAAGCAGGCCTGGTAGCCGCCTGAGCTTCGTGGTTCTAGCTTGGCTTACTTCACTTCATGGGGAGTTTTCAAAACAAGGGTCCCATTTTGGTATCCCTAAACATTAGGTGCCGTAATATAACCTATATTCAGAAGAATCCATAATTTTGAGAACAACCCTCATGTGCAGCCCTGGGTGGATATCTTACCGCTGTGAGATCTTATCTCAACATATCAGACCGTTGATCATCCAGGACTTGGGCTTGCATGATAACTACTTGGAGGGTCAGGGGGACTTGGTAAGTAGGTTAATAACGCCTATAAGCCATATAGTAATTCCACTTATCCCCAGTATTAACCTACTTACTAAGTAGCTCCTCTTTTAAAGGTGGCAGGGGGTCAGGTGAAGGTGCGGCAGGGGCCGGGACGCAAGTCTATCTGAATAAGGGCTAGAACTGCTGTCAATTAAGTTCCCCATCATGCTCTTTGCTGGCGTATCCGGATTAGATAAACCCCACACTACCTGATCTAGGCAATGAGTCGTACTGAGTCCGCGCCTTGATTACAATGGGCGTTTCCCTAAATTATGGGTACCTTTTTGGGGCTCCCCATAATAAGGATTATAGTAGAATGGGGTCTATATTGGGGTCCCCTTATTTTGGGAAACTACTAAATGGGGAGCATTGTTTCTATCAAAAGAAAGGCCCTTCATTATTCCTCAAGTTGTTAGCCTCCCATCCTCGGGCTGCTGCACCCGCCCCCCAAAACCTCAGACCAGCACCTACAAGCCAAATCAAAACAGGGCCAAAGCTGTAAACAGAGTTTAGGGTTTAGGGGCGTAGCTACAGCTAAATCCTACCCTAAACCCCTGGATCAAGGTCTCAGATGCTCCAGCGTTCCCTCAGCGTTACTCAGGAGGCGCAAACCCTAAACCTACTTGTGGGGTTGTCAAAACTATAGTCCACTTTAGCGTTTAGGGTTTAGGGTGGGGGCCATGTTGAAGGTTAAGGGTTTTCAAGCCGCAACAAATACCTGTACAAGGAAGGTAGGAACATGATTTGGGCAATTATTCCTACAACCCCTATATAACCATATGGAACCCCAGTATCGCAAAGGCTTTACGGCTATGACCTTGAGGTTTGTTACCTTTGGGTTTGGGGTCCCAAGCACCCTAATTCAGGGCTATACTCCCTGGCTTTAGGATCCAGACCCAAAGGTACGAACCCTAAGGGTACAATGGAAAAATCCCTGTGAAAAATCCCTGCGTGTACTCATTTCCCATATTCAATAGTCCCACGCATTCAGTATACAAACTAAGTTATATTGACTAGAGGATTCTCCTACAGACTATCTGCGCATGTGGAATCTGCAAGCAATTGGCAATAGACAATGGCACATGTTTTTTTTATCGTTTACGGCTTCGTATGGCATAGTGGTGCTTTTCTTCTGCCAACTCCAACAGAAGATCCCACCTGCTATGAGATAGGAATCATAATCTGGAGGCCTGATTACATCTTCACCACGCAGGAGTTGCCAGAATTCATTGAAGCCCAAGTACAGGGCCCACTGGCCTGGAGGGAACCCACATGACTAACCGGCATGAACAGGTTGACGGCGAGTTGACACGTGAGTGGCGCAGCTGGCTTCCGGCTGAGTCTAGAGCATTTGTTCACGCAGAGGACCTATTCCCGCCAAGACCAAAGTAGCCTATCAAGTGTTCAGATATCCGTGAACTTGAGCCTCTGAAGCCTCATATACCCTATTATAACATAGTAGTTTCCATTTTCTTTTCCATTATCCCAATAGAACCCCAATATATAATATCCACGGGCAATTTGCTTGCTGAGGCTGAGTGCTCTGCGGCAGGCACGCAGAGTCAGAGCAAAGCAGAAATTCGTAAAACGATGACTTTAGTGTTTAATTACTTTGAGCCAGTCTGGCAGAGCGACTGTCACCATGCCAATTCGCATCTGCCATATCTCTTATTGCAGGTAGTTGCGTGCTACTTCTTTGCCAAGAGCCAATCTGCTGCTTTGCGCGGAACCCCTTACGTACCCAAGACGAGTTGCCAGAGGCCCTGTCTGAATTTCCGGTGAAGGTTTTCCTTGTCCCAGCCAAAAGTGTTTGGGTTGTTCTTTAGCAGATGACCACGCAAAGGCAAAGGAGCCCATATAGCCAGCATTGTGAAACCCCAGCCCCACACAAACGACCCCCAGCACCCTAAGCCCTCTACTAAACAATTAACCCAAAGCCCTAGACATAAAGTTATAGTACAGAAACGGTGCTAACTCTTGTACATCCTGTTGCCATGCAGAGGTGCAGCTCTCACGCCTCTGCCCGCGATTAGACATGGACGCGCGACTCAGGCCGCCTCGGACATTGCTCCAGGCATTTCGGGTGAAAGGCATGGGGCTGTTAATCAGAGGATTTTAGGTAGCACATGGTAGCACCAAACCCTCAAACGGTACAAGAAAGATAATCATCATATGACCCTATTAGGTAGTTCATTTCTGTCATTCCTACCTACAGCATGAATAATTAAAACCAGTGTCTGTAGGACCCCACTCCCGGTCTATAGTGGGGCGCATTTTAGGAAGCACATTCTTTGTTGCGAGGTGTATGCCTTCTGGCGCAACCTGTTGTCTTGACTGTGGACACTACCGTATTCCAACTGTTAAAGGGGAAAAACAGTTGGAGAAGGCAATGTCGGATCCTGACGTGGCGATGCATGCCCGCAGGATTCTCCGGTCGGTCGCGCTTTCAGCGCCTACAATGAAGGCCTGGCTAGGTCAGCTGGAGTTAATGCTTGGAGTAATGCAGGAGCCTGAATGACGAAACGGGATCCTTGCTTAGAACACCTGTGGTTACATGATGAACTTGCGACACTGTGGATTAAAACGCCCTTCCTATCTTGCGCGTAAGGCTGCATCCGATGCGTCTGTGCTGGTTGGCAACTGAGATGACTGTCACTGCAGCTAAAATTTTCCTGGCGTTACCTTTTTCAATCCTTATGAGCTGAGATCATGAGTTTGGGAAAGGTTCCTCTGAAAGGCACAGGCAGCTCCAGGAATTCTTGGGGACTCAGCCACGAATTTCGGCTTTGAGAAGCTTAATAGCGCCCCTGGCCCTCAAAGGTCCATATGCATGTTGTTTCAGAGTCGCAGGAGATTGGGCCTGGGAACGTTATTGGATGCTATAGCTAGACTAATGACGTTCGAATGTTAATGGCTGCTGCACCCCTCAGGTGGGCCCCTCACCCTGTAGTAATCCGAACGTACTTGTTTTGAGAAGCTCAGAATAGACGAGGTCGTTCTTCCGCTTGGCCTCTTCACCTTCTGGCAGGCCCCAGTTGAGTACCGAACCGTGGCAGCATCCTTTTTCGCGACACGGCCGAGTAGAGCCCATACCCACCGGCACGAGAGCAGCTTGCATGGCTAGCTTGCCTGCCCTTACCATGGTTTCATGAGCCTTCAACGCGAAGACAACCATGGTGTCCCTGCTGTGCAAATCTATGTTGCGCCGGCCTGCTGGATTGCAGCTCTGATCTGAATCTTGCAACGCACAAGTCTAGGCTGGCTATTGCATTAAAAGCTTCGCTCTTTCTTGCAAGCGGCCTCTAATGCCAAAAGACGACAGGATTTTTTGCGTTCTGTGAGCATGTAGGAATTGCCCTCTGACAGCCAAAGAGTAAGAAGACAGTAATAATACCCTTGCAATGGGACGCACCGCTCGCTTCGTGGTGGCGATGGTGGTCTGGTAGGTTGCTGCAAAGATGGCATCAGATGCGCGGTCGAGGCTTTGGGGACGGGGAGCCTGAAACCTGGAATCCGTCAGATGCAAGCAAGTCTAAAGCAGGGCCAGTAGCAAATCAGTTCTTGACAGTTCGCACCCTTATGCACCCCCAAAGATTTCAATTCTTATTATGTGGACTACCCTAAAAGCAGGGCCATTGCTGGAAAGCTGCAAAACGCCTCCCGGCAGTCAGAAGCGCAGGCACCAGCGCCGAGAAGGTGCTCGATCACGGAAGCCCAGACAAGTAGATACCAACGTTCCATCCTGAGTCCGGACGGGGTGATTTCGAGATGCAATGATGAATATAGTCTGAGCTGCGCATAAACAAAGTCCCTTGATTGAAAGTCTTTTTTTGAGCCAGATTCGGCCGATATAGTGGTCACAGAATAGAAGGAAAAATGCAGCCAAAAAGAAGGTTCAGCTTTCAGGTGGTCTAATTTCAACGTTGAAGTCCAAGGAGTCCAAACCTTGTTCTGTCTAGGAACATTATTTCGTATTCTACGGGCTTTGCCGTTTGATTGTTATATAAATATGTCTTTCTCTTTTTTGGGGGGTTACCCTCTTTATTTGAAGAGCTCGGATTGCTCATGGTGTAGTCTTCAATATGGAGTACATTTTTGTGTTTGCGGGGTATGAATGTTTGATGACAATGGCACAATCCTTCATTGCGCTGATAGCCATTTCTGTTTAGCTTAACAGGTTGTGCCATCAGCAAATTGACATTGCAAGTAGCGCAAGATTCTGAACCCTTCTTTGCTGTAGGGTGGGGCGGTTGCCTAGGCCCAGGAAGATCCACAGCATTGCAACACTTGCCTCCGAAGGCATGCATATGAAGTGTATTCGCTCCCAGAATTATTCGGCCAGCAGGAGCCGTAGATGAACCATGGCACGGGTCAACTTGAAGGCTACTTGGAAACCCTTGTATGCCCAGGCGCACAAACATCACAGTCAGTTGAGTTTCAACAGCTTCTACCACAACTAACCTTAGCACTTCAACCTTGCAACTAACCCAGGCATACCAAGGCTACCCAAAAAAGCATTAGCTGAAAAATAAAGGGGAAGCCGAACTGCATGGTCGCCATGGCGGCTGGTTCGCGGCTTATTTGTATCAACAATGCGCCAATGGAGATTGAGCTCACACAGGTGCGCAGGGCCCATCACTGATCGTGGGCAGTTTGCTTGCTACACATGTTAGTGAAATGATATTGGTTATGACTGGTTATTGTTAGCGTTACATTTCGTTGTAGAATAACTATCGCTACGATTACAATATCCTTACTCTTACCATGAGTATGATCGTTACTACTGCTAGACATCACTACAACCAGTATCGATACTGCTATCATTCGTTTTTCCCTTGGAACTACGCACTGGCTTCAATTTTTCTAGTGCTCATTTGAGCTATAGTCTAGACTCCCAGTATCCCCCTTAATAAGCCCTATAATAGTCCCTTGCATAGAATCCCCTATATAAACCTTTAGACTATAGCCCATTTGTTTGGGAGGAGCCTTTGCGAGTCGGCCGGGCTGTGCAGCCATTCGCCGTCTGGCAGCAACTGATCCCAGACGAAAACACAAGGAACACCATCTCACGCATCCACTTCGAGGCGGGGCTGTAGTCTGGATTGCCGTGAATGAGGTTGAGCCAAGTTACAACGTGAATGAGGTTGAACCAAGTTACAACTACTACAAGGGAATATTTGTTTCATGTACATATTTTTGTACATATTACATCCATACTATGTTGCTATGCGAACTTAGTTTATCTAACATGCACAGCAAACCCATTAATTCTGCCACGAGGCAGATGGAACAGGTCCTTGCTACAAGCAAGGGTCTGGCTAAAGACCCTTGCAGAAACCCTCCATTATCCCGTTTGTGGGTCATCACAGTCCTCATCCTTAACAACCATGTTCCAGACACCGGTCTGTGTGGCATGCCTGATGCGCCTAAAGACTTGTTCTATTCCCACTGACCTTTTTGGGCTCTTGCTTTGCGTCGTAGAAAATGTGTTAAAAAATAGCGTTCAGGAGTTGAGGTTTCCATGCAATGTAGAAATGAGGAGACTTGCGCTAAAAGTAGGAACCCTTGACGCCTGACAGGTGGTTCGCAGCGCCAGTGCCCTTGTCCTTCGCAATCTCAGCTCTCAGGGCACGCTCGTAAATGGATCTGCAGTGGATAAGGAGGCCACAGTTGCCTACAGGGGACCCTAAACCCTTAAACCCTAAACCCTAAACCTTTCTATTGTCTTTCAGGCTTCATGGCTTTTAAAGGCTGACGAGAAGTTCACCTCTTCAGACCTAGCAATGGAAAGCACACGCTGGCATTTTAGCGGATTTCTTCCGAAAATGTACCATCCCCATTGAATCGTTGCATGGACCGACAAGGACAATTCAATGACAAGGGGCCTATGGTTCCGAGTAACCCCCCTTTGGGGACTTCCATAAAGTCCGTGTACAAGCTTAGACTTACACTCTGCACATATCCTGAAGTTAAGAGAGCACCATATCTCATTGGATTTCCCCACTACGCACTCCAGATTGCGAAGCCCTAATAGAGACTGAAATAAGCCGCGTCCCCGATGATCCCTAATCAAACTTCTATCTGCCGTAGGCCCCTACAATGAGGGACCAATACTAGCCGATTGAGTATTGCTCCCGATCCCTCACAGAGAGTACCAGAACGCCTTTGTAGTCCGACACTTTTCAGGCTCCCCGAGGAACCACCTTTTAGATAACGGTAATAGCAATAATAGTACGTATAATGATAATCTTCATAATAAATGATTAAGAATACTAATAAAGGTAATGACCTCCATTTTGCCTCAACCATGGCCCTTCCTTGGAGGTTGTCCTGAAGGATGGAGACATCATTTCCATAGGTCAGGTCGAGTCTGAGTATGGCATGAAGCCAACTCTGCAGTTCAAGGTCCTGGCCTAGTTAAAGTAGACCGAAAGAGAATAAGAAGGGGTCTAGGGGTTTAGGGGTTTAGGGTTTAGGGGTATGTGTAGTTATAGTTGAAGTTGTCTAGTAGTGCCGGGCAGTGATATGTAGTATGTATACGTGTGGTATAGTGGATGCAACATGCCCATGATGGCGTTCATGGCCGGGGGGCGTCTTACTTACGCACTGCCAACACTTGCCATCCCACCATATGGACTCCAAGAAGACACTGTAGACTTGAGAAGCCGCCCTAACAGGTGCACCTTTCCGAGGAGGATGCGACAGCCAAAGTGCAGACTTCTGTATGTCTCTGGTGGCTTCTCCCAGGTCCCAGAGTTAGGTTTGAGATGTTTCAGGGTTGGACAGGGCAGAGTGTCAGGTCAGGAAAATGCCAGGGGCATGGGCTATAGAAACATTCCTGCAGTTAGTCAAACGAATTGCGCCGATCCCCTACAACTTTTGGTAGTGTTTGCTGCTCTGACACTATGAGGTACGAATGGCGCAGAACCCACTGTGCTCAACAAGCAGTTGTTGGCTGGGCCGACAGGCGCTGTGCGCGTTGGTCGAGCCCTGCAGCCTCCGGTGGCTGGCTCTGTTTTTCTGTGGGTTAGCTGCCCTATATATCAAAAGCGAGAAGTATAGGCATAGGGTATGTTTTCCTCAAAGAAAACAATGACAAAGGAATTTTGGCAGACTCTGGTTCCAGATGAAGCTTGCAGAATTGCGATCTCGCGGGAACATTTCGACGTTTGCCCCGCAGAGGATGGTGTGATGTTAATAAACCGCAGCATCGCGGGGACACTGCTGAATGGCGTGATGGTGCAACAGCAGAGCCGAGTCAGCAATGGAGATGTTATTGCCATCCCTTTGCATGGCCAGCCGAAGGCATCACCGATAGTCCAGTTTCGCCTGGAGTGCATCCCTGTCAGCACCGCCTATGCCGTGCCCAAGGCAGATGCTGCACCTCGTTTGCTCGGCTCTGTTGGGAACCAGGCGCTTGATAATGCCGCATTTGCGTCGCCGCCCAAAGTGAAGGAAGACTCGGACGTTGTGAAAGTCGCCGTTAGTGCTCTTCCTCCGCCATTCTCTCTTGAATGTGTGGCCGCAAGAGGCTCAGAAGGAGCAGACCTTGAACAGCTACCTAAGACGTCCCGCGTCCTGGCCGCAAGTTTCTCTCAAGCGGAGATCTCCGTGGGCTCCTCCTTCCAATCGGCAGACTTCTGGGAGCCGTTGTTGAAGGACCCTGCGCTGCGCGCCAAGATACTGCCCCTTCATTTTCGGATCTCCATGGCCCACCTCAGTGATGGGCCAATGTTGCTGCTAGATGCACACGCTGCAACGGAGCTGAATGGCAACATCATAGAAGGCAAGGCGCCAGTTTTGCAGAATGACTTGATCAGCATTGGCGGCACACCTGATGGCTCCGTGGACCATGCGCCGTTGGTGTGCTTCCGTGTCCTTGGCTGCGCTTCAATGTGCTTACGTTGTGTTTCAGTAGTTCGATCCATGCCATATTTTGCCGTCTACAATCGACCTGTTGCGATTGAGGGCTACTTGTCAAACTGAGGCGTGAATTCAGCACTGAGCTAACGATCCACCTCTGTTTGTTTTTTTTGGAATCCTCGAGAAGCTTGATACATAGCTTGTCCGGAAGCATGCCATGGTTGGCAACACCTGAAACTAAGGGCTATCAAGCAGAATGTATCATCATGAGACGTGCGCATTGCCAGAAAAGGCGCCCTTACGTTGCTGACACATCCTCATGCTTTGCATCAAGCAGGCACCAGCAGATGTACAACTGCCGGTGCATGTGCTAAATGCCGCTCGTCACATAGAGACAACAAAGTTGTCCAAGCAGAGGGCACTGCAAAAAGAAGCAGCCAGCTGCTCTTGCAGAATCTGACTGGACCTCCCAACATAGTAACATTACATCAGGATGTTGTCGTGCCTTGTCCCGGCGACCCAGCATGAACCAAGCGGTCGTTCCGGGATGCTTGGGCAACTGGCTCCTAGGCCCATGCTGTACAGACCAGTGCCTAGCCTGCAGAACATATCTGCTCGACTTCGCGCTGCAGAAGCTGCCATTGCGAAAAGTTGCCTTACCAACTTGTCGCGCAGGGAGCTGCAGGAGTTGACCTGGCAGAGTGCTTTGCTTGAGGCTGGAGGGTCCCTTCGAACACGAGTCGTGGTTTGCGGCTCGCTGGTGCTGATCGGGGGAGCGCTGCTTCTGTCCGAGGACTGCAAACTGCAATTACATCAACAGATTTGCGTAGCTCCCAGGCCTAATCAATCTGAAGCACCTGCCGGCCTTGCACAAATTAATCATGCCCTCAACAGCGGCAGGCATCCATGGGCGTGCGGTCAAAAACTTGGGCCGGCGCCCTGCCCTTAGCATTCCAGAGCCTACAAGACAACGGGAAAGAAAGGTTGCTGACAAGAAGCCGCGGCGTGTGCCATCCGAGTTGCGGGCAGGGTATTCCATGTCAAGCTTGTGGCGAAGTTCTGCGCAGGTCATCCTGGAACGCACCTCTAGGTTCTACGGCCTCTCACTTGCAAGCAGACCGCAGCAGACCCGGGCGCCCAAGCTGGCTCAGTAGGTTGGGGTGCTCTGCCTTGGCCAAAGGCAGACATGCTTTGCAGGTGGGATCTAGATTAGTAGTTTTTCCGGTGTACTGAGGCCACTGTGAATTACGAGTTCTATTACTATTACGATAACTATTATGACTAATTACTTTTATTATACAACCCATTATAGTAGTATCCATTTTCTTTTCCATTATCCCAGTATATAACGCCAATATAACCCCATATAGTCCCATTATAACCCTCCAAGATCCTCCAAGTATTCAGTAGATGTACAATCCTTGCAGCGCTCTGAGGCAGCCCCTCACAGCTTGCAGCTGCAACCTTGGATCTTCAGGAGCTCTACTGGTGGGGGAGCGAATATGGCAGTTTCCCTAGATTAGGGGTACCTTTTTGGGGGTCCCTACAATAAGGTCTATAGTATATTTGGGTATATATTGGGGTCCCCTTATTTTTGGGAAACTACCATATAAGTACCATCATAGGGCCAAATACAGGAATTATATAAGGACTGTTATAATATGGGAATTATGTAAGTAGCATTATAGGGGTAATGTATGGGAATTTCTATATAAGGACTATTATAGGATCCACTCCCCAACCCTCGCTTCAGCTGCAGCTGTCTGCAACACCTGCAACACCTCGATGGTCAGTATTGCTATTGGCAGAAGTCTGTCTATTTTGATTTCTTTCGCTCTTGCAAATTTCGAGACGTTTCAAAAGCAGGGCCACGTGAACACCCCAAATTAGAGACCCCCAGGCAGTAGAGCAGCAAAGACAGTTTCAGACTCCGGTCAGGCCCGCACGCCCGACGACGCCAAGGTCACAACTGGAACAGCCGCTTGCCTTCGTTATGCTCAGAATAATCAGATCAGACCTGTCGAGGTAAGACAAGATTTTTTAGATTTCGTGTGTAAGAAGGGGAGCCAACGTAATTGAGCGCGAAGCTTCAGCGAGCGTATGACAAACCTTTGTGCCAGCAGTTCTTGTGTAATTTGTCCAACATTAGACAAGGTCAGCTCAGCGCCCCAAGCCATAGCGCCAGCGCCTGCTGCACCTGCACCAGCTCCACCCGCGGCGCCGCAAGCGGCAGAGCCCCCAGCTGTGGTGCCAGAGGCTCCTGCACCCGCACCTGCTCCGGGCGAAGATGCTCCTTTGAAGCTGGGGCGCAGAGCGGTTATACCGGTTATTTGGGGTTTCGGGCTGAGGTAGTGGAGAATCAAATGGACAATGAGATGGAAAGTGGGTGTTGTTGCATGGGGGTGGGGGACTGGTGGATTGAACAGGGGTGGCAAATGTTGAGGAACAACTGCGCCACTGCGCCTTTGAAACGTCTCAAGAGTCGATCGCATCCCTCTATAGAGATGCATGGTCCATATCTATTATAGGGGTTACTCAGGGGGATACTAGGAGTTTAGATTGGGAATGGCCATTTGCGCAGGATCCTGCGTTGTCGTGGCAAGGTTTGCAAAAGGCCCAGATTCAAAGGGCTAGTAATGCCTTTACAAGCCATGGCTATGTGGTAGTTTCCCTAAGCAGGGCACAAGGGGTGGGCGCAAGTTTGTTTTGCTTGTTAGCAAGAAACAAACGTTTCCCGGAAACCTTGCGAATCTTTACTATTTGGTCAGAGTTTAACTTTTGTGGGAAACGTTAGTTTGCCACTGTAAACAAAGGTTTCCGGAAAACTTAGTTTCTGTCCAGAAACAAACGTTTCCGCAAATAGTGTCTGCCCAAAAACCAATGTTTCCGGAAAACCTTAGTTTCTGCCAATGAAACAAACATTTCCAAAGTTTCCGAGTTAGTTTGTTCCAGGCCCTGGAACGTTTCGGGCTTCCACCCTGAGAAGAAACAAATTAACTTTGAACGGAAAGGTTGTTAAACCTGGAAAATTAGCGTTTCCAGAAAAACCTTAGTTTGCGCCTATAAACAAAGCTTTCCGGAAAATCATAGTTTCCGTCCAAAACAAACATTTCCGGAAAACGTTATCAAACAGGGGGACCCCAAAATCAATTCTATAAACTATAATCCGTACTATGGGATGCCCAAAATGGCACCCCTGATTTTGGGAAACCCTAAACGCTACAAATCCTTATATATCCCTATCTACTCCTTTACAACCCCTATATCCCCCAAAAAGAGTACCCCTGATTTTCGCAAGCCCCCACTTGGGGACCTAGGAAGTCCTGCTTGGCCTTTGTCCACATCCCCAAGGCCAGCGAGGGTGCCAAGGAGGGCTAGAAAGAAAGGGGTTTAGGGTTTAGGGTCCAAAAGTAGGGGTATCCTTTGGGGACAGGGGGATATGGCTATGGGGTTCCCTATACAGGATTGTGTAGGGCAGCACTTGCCTTGCTCGACATGTCCATGTCCTTGCGGCTTGGAAGGCAGCTGGGTCCAATGTGGAGGGCGTCATCGCACGTGCGTTCGGCCAGATGCACAGGTTGAAGCAGCATTGAAGACAGGGAGTATGTGGGATCATATCTATGTTCAACATTTTCTGCACAACGTATGCCGTAGAGTTATTGCATGTCGAAATCTATCTTAATATCTTGGGTGTTGTGCGAGCCACTGTCGGGAGTAGGCTTAGCAAGGGACCATTACTGGTTGGCATGATGGAACCTTTGATAGTCCAGTGTAGTCCTGAATAATTACTAATTGGAACCCACGTCCAATAGTTAGATGGAAACTATTGACAGTAGATTATATGGGATCCAAACTGCGCGAGGTCCGTCGCGAAGAGCTTATGAAAGCGCATGCTGAGGCTACCACCAGGTGGTCGAGAACCCGGGCGATTGCACCTGGCCTTGCATACAACATTTCTCAGTAAGGACTCTCATGGTTTCTTGCAAACATGGCTTCCTTGCGCAGAGATGAATGCGAATCCCACTGTCCTGCTGTCAAAGGCTGTGAGTAGAGAACTTGCCAAAACGTCATCAGCTGATTTAGCATGTCTTGGGGACAGGTATCTCGATGAGAAAGATCGAAAAGACAGTGCGATTCTGGGGCATGTGCGATGACAGGCTACACTGCGACCCTTGATGGCACATATGCGAAGTCCTAGGGCATTAGGGCATATTCACAACCTTCCCACTCGTATGTGAGGATCCAGGTATGACATTCTCACATTTTGAGTGTGAAGTCCTCGCTTCGAAACCTGAGCGTTCACCCGGTGGAGCCTGCTTAGGAACCTTTCCTTGACTCCTGCTTGATAATTCTACAGTTTTTTGGTTGCTACGTACGTAGCAGTTATGCTTGGGAACATGATTTTCAGCTGGCCCGGCTTCATGTACGGTTTTCTTTGTAGTTGTAAAAAAAAGATAAGCGAGCACATAAACATTGGAGAGACAGGAGGCCCTTTGAGCGCACGAGCCATCACCGTCTGTGTTGTTGCTGCCCAAAATTTCCCATTATGCAGACGGCGACCTTGAAAAGAGTTGCACTCTGCTTGTTGATCTGAAGGAAACCAAAAAGGGATGCGGCTGGTCTGGCCTTGAACTTACTTTACGGCATCTACTTGTTGCGGCTTGTTGTCCTGGCAATTCAAGTCAGTTGTGAATTCTCTGAGTGAAAGGTGCTGATTGCTGTGTCACAGCTGCAGATTTGAAGGATCTTTTCCTCTTGAACAGTTGTGCAGGCAAGTCATGCACGTTCACTGTCACAGCCTGGTTCAGCCAAGGCTACGTAAACAAATCGTTTGTGCCGGCTCCTACGCCCAACAAGGGCGTGGAAGCTTGTCAAGAAATTCTGCCTGAGCACTGAGCACTGTTGAGCATGGTTGTGTGCCAAGATAAGGGCTCCTGTGCACAGAGTCCCGAACATAGGAACCCCGCGATACGTCGACAATATTGGCACATACCCCCGACACAGCCTCTTCATATTTCAGTGAGATAATCCATGCAACACCCCTGTGAAAGCACACAGGTCTCTTTACCCTAAACCCTATATAGTAGTTTCCATTTTATTTTCCACTATCCCGATATGACCCCAATATTTCCCTAGCATAAGCATAACCCAAAAATCTATATGACCACTAGAATCCCTGTAGCTTCCATTTTCTTTTCCATTATCCCAAAATAAACCCAATATAATCCCTGTATTCTATACCCAATATATACCCAGAATATACTTTCGTATACCCATAATATGCCCATAATATGCCATGCTTGAGGACCGGTGCAGTTTCTGGCACTTTCCCCCTGCCTATGATCCTCAGCTTGTACCGACCTTATCTGGGAGTTTCGCAAAAGTAGTGGTACCTCTCATAGGGGTATATAAGTATTTATGAGGTTTAGGGGTTCCCAAAATTAGGGGGGGTCCCAAGCAATAGTATTTGGGGATCTTTATTGGGGTCCCCCTGTTTTGGGAAAGTACCATCTGGAACCGTGCTTGGAAAGCTGTGGTCCCTCCCGTTATTCAGCCAATTCCGCATTCAGCACGCTACAGACTACTGGTGTATGGAGAGCTTCGTTGAAATCTGGGTGGGGAAGTTTCAACGACTTAGTGGATGTTGGCACATGGTAGTTTCCCTAAAGAGGGGATCCCAATATGCACCCAATAAAGAACCGCCCGCATAGCCATCTTTTCCTGGGCATTGGAGTGGCAGCTTCGGACTGGACAAGTCACAGCTTGCCCAGATTGAGTCAATACAGAGAACAGCGGTGTGGGGGCCGCTGAAATGACTGTTGGTATGGCATTTGGTAGCCACCAAAGTTGAGGTTCCCCTTATCCGCAGTATACTACAATCTGCCCCCCTTCGACCCGCAGCCCTAAACGTTGAGAAACCCCCAGCCTTTCATGCCGTGGCTCAGGTGAAAGGCTACAGCGAGGACTGCGATTCTTTTTGTGTAGTCCGCGAGCCCCTGAGCCGTTTCCTCAGCCATTGGAGGCACACTGCTGACTCTTACAAAAGAAAATGGAAACTACCATAGTATTATAGGGGCTTAGAAAGGGATAATGGAAAAGGAAATGGAAACTACTATATAAGTGCTGCTACATGGAATCTCAAGTGTGTCCACACTTCAGCTCGTCTTACTTCTACCTGCTTCTATCATGGTGCTAGACTCTACACCACATTTGCTTAGGTTTCATAAGGCTCTTTCCTTAAAAGCCTTAGCTGTGCAGGTGGAGGCGCCTCCAGAACAAGCCCAGCGACTGCTCACCCGAACTGCTGGAGCAGTATACAAAGGCCGGCTTGTCGCTCAGGATGAACTGGGAGTTTCCAGAATCCAGGGCCCCTGAGTATGAACCACAATACACCAACATAACATACTCCCATGAGAGAGACAGAGCATAGTCCTCATGAAAAGGGCTTTAAAGCGGGACCCCTAGATTTGGAAACCCCACTTAGGCGCACGCGGATTTTGCTCTAGAGTGAGCCACCTGTAGACTCAGATGATGTTCATACACAAGCATATACAGGTATAGATTTAATGTGCACGCATGGGCAGGCCAGAAGCCTGAGATGGATTTGCTTTTGGGAGGTTTTAAGAAGAGCTTTATTGCTGATGCATGCCTCACCTCCCTGTAGGAGATGCTGACCAAAGCACGGGAGGACGTCCTGTTGGAGGATTGCCATTTCACGCCTCAGGCCGCGCATGAGCAGACTGGGGGTGGACTGGTACTGGCCCAAAAGTATTCCTACACTCGAAGAAAATGCTTTGGGCCTCCATTGTTGAACAAGGTTTTATGAGAGGGCAAGACCAAGGAAGTGTACCAAGAACGTAGGAAAGAATAAGGAGTGTCCTTCAAACTGCAGTGGAACTGTTAATGAGTGACAGCCATTTGAGGCTGGTTACTTGCTGGGTTGGGACGCGCCTGACGCCTGCAGGTATACTACGCCTTCCAGAATGGCTCCTTGGTAAATGCAGTAGATTCAACTTGGCTCGTAATGCATCTTCTTAGCACTGCCGGGCACAGGTGTGTTGCATGCGGCGTGGAGTGTGGCAACTAAAGCCAAGTGCACACCGACCACAGCAGGAGTGGGAAAGTTGAGCAGTGGAATCCCAAATTCCCCAACAGGAACCGCCGCCCCTCTGCAAGATCTATATTCCTGTCCTGCTATCTATGTACTGCGCCAGTATACCATGCGGCTTACTGATAGTTCCGGCCCCTGGCTTACATGTTTCGCGTGTTGTGAACAAGGCGATCGAAACGCTCCGCGAATATGCCGGCACGTCATAAAGCTGGAACATCTGGATGCGGAATTCGCTGCACTCATGCCCAAGTATAACCTGGAGAAGGTGCTGCACTGGCAAATGGCACTTTTGAAGCTGCATATCCTGCATCACCCTAAGCATACTCAACCTTGAGCATGTTAGTTCTCCTTTGCACTGTGCTGTAGTGTGGTAAGGTCATAGAGGATTTACAGCACAAACTGCAGGAAGGATGATCCCTTCCCTATAGGATTGCAACATGGGTTTGGGTTCGGACCACTTCATCAATTTCACAGCCTCGTCGTTTTGGATTCAGTGCCGATGGATGGCCAGGTGTGTAGTTTGTTGTTCGGCGTGCTTGCTCAACGCAGGAATAATTTGATTGCATTTGACAGGCTGAATCGCTATGGCACAGTAACAGTAAGAGTCTGATAATAACAGGCGCATCTAGGCGCAGCGGCAGCAAAACCAACCACCAAAACAACAGCAGGCAGAGAGCAGGGGCAATTATCGCTCTTCTTGCCGGGAGCACTAGCAACAAGACCACAAGTATACAACTAGGAAGAGCAGACAGGAACACGAACAACGCCAATGGAAATAGCGTGAGCCTTTTGCAGGTGCACTTGGGCAAGGGCAAGTCCCGAACCAGCGCTTTAGCTGCACTTGAAAAACATTATATACATATGTGTATATATATATATGTACATACATACATACATACATACATCTCGTTGTCGCATTGTAGCCTTGTCTTTACGCTATTGTCCAGGAAAGTCCTGCCACCCGGAGAAGTCAAAATTAGCAGTTAGCAGTAGGAGCAAGACTGCAAGGACAGGGAGGGCTAGAAGTGAAGTAGTACCATTCGATGAGACTGACTATGATTATGCAAACCCTAAACCCTAAATAGTAGTTTCCATTTTCTTTTCCATTATCCCAATATTAACCCCAATATAATACCCCTATATAACCCCTATATAACCCATTATGTGTTACTTCTGTATGATTCCGAAGCCGAGATGTTCTCAGCTGGCAAGGTAAGAAGTGCGACATCACCCCGACGGTTACAACGCTAGAGCTCATCAAGGACAAGTGGTCTCTGCTGCATGTTGATCGTTATGTGGGGGGGTTTCCCAAAATTAGGGGTACCATTTTGGGGGCCCCCAAAATAAGGACTATAGTATTTTCTGGTCCATATTGGGGTTCCCTGATTTTGGGAACTACCATATAAGTCCTCTACTTGTGGAAAGTTCGCGCCGTTCGCAGGAGTTTTACGCGGAGGATTACAAGGCGCCGCCTGGAGTTAGGAGCATAGCGGAAACTGCAGTGTTTTGGAGACGAGGGTTTTCCCTAGTAGGGAACATATCCGGGCTTGTATGAGAGGGAGAATGAAAAAGATGGAAACTATTACATTAATGTAGGGCATGTATTGGGGTTAGAGTAGGGGAGAACCCCTCCCCTTGGCTGGACGGCATCTGCCTACATGGCAGGCCTTTGGCTACTCGCTTCCCGCGTGAAGTTCTGAAGAGACGCGAGCCGAGACGAATGCATGCAAGACAGTTAGTTTCATAAGGAAGCCAGATTATTACTTGCCATGTACCCATATTGTGGTTAGGAAGCCCTATTGTTTACCATGCACCCATATTGTGGTAACTTAGTTCAAGTTCCTTAACAGAAGCCCAGAAGACAGCCGGGCGCTATGCTCAGCGCTCCGCCTTGGTTCACCCAGCTTGAAGCCGGGCCGTTGCGCCGACAGAAATACTTATAACACTGTAATAATTGTAGTAGTAGTAGTAGTAGTAGGAGGCACGCGGCGGGGAAAAAACCCCCCCGAACACGACACGCACGTGCCGCAGGGTCTGAAGGTGCTGGCAGGTGCAATGAACTTGAGCGGCGGTGAAATCTTGTATCGCCCCGTTTTTGGATCCAAATTTGGATCCAAAGAGGA